>VZTN01003875.1:990-68722 GCA_013400515.1 Erpornis zantholeuca
GTGTAATTCTGGGTGGCTGCAATCCCATCCTCTTAGAGTGTCATCTTTTCATATTAAAATATGGCTTAGGAAAAGAACCTGGTTTCAGGTCAGCTTGGTTGATAGAAGGTTTAGGAGAGAAATTAAGAGTTGAAGGGAAATTTTATACTGTGGCTACGTTAGGGAAATAAAGGCTCTTGTTAGCAGAGTATACAAAATAAGTTTGCCAACAGGGGAGAGCAGAAATCAATGGAAAATGGGTAGAGGGAAAACAAAATTATTTTCAAGGAAAAAAAAGAATAAGAGAGAAACAGAAACCTGGGTAAGAATTTATATATCCTTCACATGCTATTAGGGCTTGTCTTCCATGGGATATTTGTAGAGACAAAGTATGAACTGCTCCCTTACACTTGGTTTTCATGTGAAAAACTTGTGTTGGTTTACAGCAAAGTGAAGACAAACGCAGAATTTCTGTGGCTTTTAGCCTCCATGAAGTGCCAGCAGAGGTCCTTGCAGGAGGGTTGGGAAAGAGCCACTGCCTCATACCAGAGGCCAGATCTGCCAAGAAATGCTGGGAACCTGTAACTTGCAGGAAATTGTGTTGAGATTTTATATGGAAGCTTGTGGCAAAGGACTCCTGTAGTGGGTCTAAAGACAGCATTACTGATTAATAAAACTTACCTCTTTTCATTTTGCTCTTTTTTTTTTCAGGAAAGCTTGTGGGAGGTTATGCTGCTCTAATAATCCCATGCTTGATTATTCACTCCATTGGGAGATAATGCAGAGATAAGGAGGACTGGTACACTGACTTTTATTGTTTCAGGTTCTATAGTGACACAGCATTTATCTTCCACATAACCTGGGGGCTAAATCCCCATAAAGACCATTAGCATCACTTGATAGTGATTTAAACACAACAAATGTGTCTTGTTACCCACTCTTGTCTGCCTAACAAAGCAAATAAAGTGTTAGCATGAGCAGCAGGTACAGTGAGACCTGCTGTCCCATGGCATTGTGGCTTAACCATCGTAGCCTCCCTTACCTCAGTGATGCTGCTGTATTGCTGCAAATATCCACTAAGGCATGCAGATAGAGACCAGCTGAGCTCATCTTTCTGAAACAAAAAGCCTTTCAGAGTGAAATGCCACTTTCAGAAAGCATTGCATGAAGGCAGGTGTCTGAGCTGAGATCCTGTCCCCAGTGAGGTCACTTGGAGCTCAGCCATCAGCCAGGATGTCACCCTTGGAGGTATTTATCTTAGAGGACTCAAACTTTATGAGTCCCCTAATGCCCGTACTAGAGGTTTCAGAAATGAGGTGGTGTCAGATGTTTTGATGAGTCATGCTTATTTTTTGGATTATCTGGGAATATCTGATGGGTGTGTAGGGCTCCAACAAGCCAAGTGGAAGAACAAAACCACAGACTCTTCTGAGCAAATAATCTGCTGTAGCCAAGCAATGACTGTGCTAAAAGGAGCTAAAGGGCTCTCAGTATTGTTTTATAATTCACAAGTTTTCTTAAAGATGATAATTTCTGTAGCCCTGGTTTCACTTCGGGGATATGTGTGTGAATGGTATCAACAACAAATCACCATCTGGGCACAAAATCAACCACCAATCCATTTGGGGAAGGATTCCCATGGTTGTGCTCATCTGTGACAAACCACTATGTCCCAGGTAAGTGCCAATAAGCCATGACACCAGCCTGGATTGTAACATCTGTATGTATTGTACCTGTGATAAAAATCCTGTTGAACATAGTTTTTAGATTTTTTCCTTAAAATGTGAGTTATGACTGATAACACAATGTGATTCTGTGCTGGAGATCTCCCAGTCATGCTCCCTGTCAGCTTGAGATTTGGTCTAAAGTTGAGATCAAATTGTCCATACTTGAAAATATTGCTGCTTTTTGCAAAACTCTTTTGTCTCTGGTACTGTACTGTGGACAGGTGTCAAGGCACTGGCTGTGCGAAGCAGGATGAGCAGCAAGGAATGAGGAATAAAGAGTGAGAAACAGCCCCATGAGCCCTTCTTGCAGGAGAGGGTGCAAGATTTATGGATGAGGTAGTAATGCTGAGGGAAGGAGGATATGGGGGAAGGTGGTGTTTTAATTTGCCTTTGCCTGTCACTACCCAAACCTAATTTAATTAGCCATGCATTAAATTAATTTTCCCTAAGTTGAGGGGTTTTTTTACCCATGATGGCACCAGTATCAATTACCCCTGTAGCCATGATTCCCTTCAGGACTAAATCCAGAGACTAAAACTTTGCAGAAGATATTATTCTGGTCAGTTAATTTTCTCGTGGGCCAGGGGACTGATGTTTTTGGGCTCTAATTGTGTAAAGGTGTCCTGGGTTGCAATGTAAGATGTGCCCAGGGGAGTGTATTCTATCACCATCTTCAGGTTTCTGTTGAAACCAGGTGGGGCAGTGTTCCCTGCCTCCTCCCTCCTGGACTATCTCCTGTTAATGGCCCATCAATGCCTTGCTGCATGACTCATCATCCCATTGTGAGATGCTCCACCCAGAGGGAGGAACCAAGCATTCCATCCTGGATATAAACTGAGATTTTGAAGACCAGAAGCTTTTCCCACTGGATTTCCAGAGGACAAGAGCTACATACCTACCACTGGACCTCCTGAGGAAGAACAAACTGTTTTACAGGATCACCGCTTCAGCAGAACTACATCCATCATTTCAGGAGGGCTGCAGCCACCACCTTATTGGACTGCTACCCTAACAGGGTGTCAGGTTGTATTCTGACTATGTCAGTTTAAACCAGTGGTTTTTTCTTGTTTTTTTTCTAATTTTCCTAATAAATTGTTATTCTGACTTGGTGTTTCCCACTGGTTTGTTTTTTTTTCCAACCAGAACAAAAGGAAACACAGGAATGCGTGGCTGGAAGAGGGGAAGACAGAAACACTTGCTTTAGCTGATGTTAAATGGGGTATAAAATGAAACTTCCCCCATTGTCCTACTCACTGCGATTCTTCTTCATGTTGGATGTTGCTCTTACTGCTTCCAGTCCATCCCTGGAAGTAGTGGCTACAATGCACCATGGATCTTGTCGGGAAAGTATCACCGTGTTTTTAAAATTGTATTTGTGGCTGATTTTATCAACCCTAGTGAAATGCAATTCTTGATGCAATGAAGAAACAGTTTCTAAAGTTTGGAGGCAGTGAACTCCTCTGGGGAGATAAGAACAGGCTGAGGCTTGAGGTAGTTAAATTAATGGTCAGTGTTGTGCCGTGATGGCCTTTGAAAATAATGGCGTGTCTGTGGAAAGGAGGGATATTGTTTCAAACCCCACTTTATTTATCAGTGTGTCACGTAATGTCCATGAAAGAAAATTTATCTAACCAAAAGACATGTCATGGCACAGCAGAGAATGTTCTATGATAGATGATTTGTGAACTGTTACAATTAAATTACTGTAATTCCATTCATTCCTCAGGGAAAAGGATTAATGAGAAAATTAATTGGAAAAATAGAAAAAACATTATTTTGAGTATCTTCTTTGCACATCAAAAGAATAGTTATTCCCTGATAAGTTTCAAGAATCTTGACCACCATAAAGGAGGTACCTAAATTAGAAAAGAACTCAAAAATAAGGAAACACCCAACTGAAAATGATGAACAGAAACGCAGCAAAAAGTTCACCGTTAAAAACAATACACAAGGGGCAGAAGGAAACTGAATTATCCTGCTCTCCAAAGTGTGACTTGGACAGAGTTTTAATATTAGGTATGAGCTAAAGCTGTTTTCTTCTTGCAGTACTTTTCTATTTTATTTGTTTTCAATTTTGAAGCTAAGATGCCTTTTCTTTTGCCTTGCTAAAGCATTTTCTCTTTAGGTATCTCCGAAGTCACACAAGTTAGTTTAAAACAAAGATGCTTTTACTGCTGTGGGGATGCCAAGCCCAGGTCAGGTAGCCAGTGGGAAATAACTGTAGAGAATGGCACCCAAATGCATTCAGGTGTCTGAAGAAAAGGGTAGGCTTTCAACACTCTCCTGTGCTTTGTCTTCAAATTAATTCAAATTCCAATCCCTCATCCATTTCACTGCAATAGTATGAGCCCATGTTAGGTGGTCTCACAAAAGGCACACACAAAGTGGTGCAAGCCTTCCTTTTACCCCTCCTGGAGGGGTAATGAAGAAAACAAGACCTGTTGATTTTGTTTTCCTCTCAAACTGAACTGTAACACTCACCTGGCCCAAGCCCTGCCCTGAGAATATGTCACAATGTCTTCAGGATGTTTCCTGAATGGCACAGTGTGGTGCTTTTCCCTCAGGGTACTGGGAGTACCAAAGCCTGTTTCCATCCCTCTGATGCTGTTGTCCCTTCTGAATCACTGCCGAGAGTCAGCAGAATAATTTGTCTTGGGAAAATGCTTGAGGTCTCCAGTTTAAAAAAGTTAGAGACTCCAAAAGCTACATTTTAATGGGTTTTTTAGTAATAATGGTGGCCAGGCTGGCTAGTCAGTGTGATTAACTATTCATTTGGAAATCCTAAGTGCAGGTTCTTTCAGGCCAGTGTGCTCCTGGATTATATGTGCATGTGTTGTCTTTATTCATTTCCACTTTATGTCCCATTCTCTCCACTCTTTTAATCTTTATTTTCTCTTTCTCCAGCACTATCGCTTGTTTCAGTTCAATACTATTAACAGAGGGTCAGTAATTAAATTCCCCTCTGAAATGAATGTGTGTGGCTAGAAAGAACAGGGAAATACATCAAGTTCCTGAATTGAAAGGAGACTGATGAGTCCCTTGAGGATCCATGCCCAAAAATGCTTTTTTACAGCATTTTTTTCCCAGTTAGGGCTAAAATGTAAGTTGCTGTGACCTCTGTTGGCACAAATGTGGAAGAAACCAAGCAGTGTTTGCTCCAGTGATTACTGAACAGCCTCATTCACAAATGAGAACACTTTAGGCTGGTGCAAAAGTTTTGTATTTTTATTTCTATTTATTTTCACCAGTTTTCTGCCTATTTAATTTATCAGATTTTTCACTACTCATATTTTTCACAACTGGTAAAAATCACCTGCACAGTAATATAGTGCCAGCATTACACTGAATATCACCTGGAGAAGGCAGTGAATCCTGATGGGAAGCTGGTGAAGAGGGCAAAGGAGCCATCCCTGCTTTTTGTACTTTCTGGTGAGTTTATTTTTTCTGCCCTGCAAATTCTGCATCAAAGATGTTGCTCCATGCAGTCCTTTTGCAATGACCAGTTCATGTAATTTTGCCATGAGAAATCCTCTTTCCATGATAATAAAGTAGATACAGTGATTTTTTTGAACAGGGCTTGTAAGAGAAAGAAATCATAATCTTTTGCTTCTTCTTTGCTGAAAACTTTCATGTGGCTGGAAAGAAGATATAAGGCCTTTTCCCTTCCTGGTAACTAATTCTTACCTGAAAATAACAAAAAGGAAAAATTCTTTCAAAAGAGAGCTGACATCTCCTCCTCATCTTAAGTGTTCTAATTATTTCTCTCTCACATGCAGAAAGGCTGCAAGACCTTGTTCTTGTTAGTCATGTGCCACTGAGGATACCAAGTATGTTTTGTTTCAGTCCATCTTGTCAGGAAAATAATGCAGTGCCTGGAAAACTCAAAAGTGGAGTTTCCCTCCCAGTTTATTCTCTGGTGAAACAATGCAGCTCTCAAATTCACTGTGTGTGTGTACAAATCCAAAAAGGGTCACCTGTTGTCCACTCTTTCCTCTTTCTGCTCTCCTGATAGCCTGCTGCTCCTGCATCCCCGCTGTCCTGCTTGCTGGTGAGCTATGGTGAGCTATGGAGTCTTCACAGTGTGCTTGTGGCCTCGGGTTAGGGAAGAGGGTTGAGAACTTTGATCCAGCTCCAAGGAGATGATGGGTGGAAGCTCTGTGACATGCTGTTGTGCTCAGGCTTTGAAGTCTGGGATTAGGCTGGGGGAAGGAAGAAGTCCTGTATGATAAATCCTTTTGATGTGAAGCTCTGGTGAGGGATGATGTGAGTCCAGCTCAGGAGAGTGAGGCTCCAGCCTGTGCCAAAGGGCTGTGATGAGCCCTTCCTCTCTCCTGGGACAGAACATCCTGACATGCAGAGATGGAGAGATCCTGGGGTTCTCCCATTCTGGGCTACAGCTTTGTCAACAGACTTATTTTTCACTTGAGCAGAGTAGATAGAGTTTGTCTCCTGCTTGGAGGTGATTCATCTCTCATTATGCTTAATAATTAGAATTCCATGCTCAGCTGCTGCTTCCCCTGTGCTCTGCCAAAGCAAGCAGTCTCTGCTCTGCACAGCTCCATCTGTTGGCATTGCTTTGCCATATTGGAAAAAGGCTAAGAAATGATAATCTTTCCTCTCCCTCCTCGCCTCCAGCAACAAGAATAGCCTTTTTGTTTGGAATGTGAAGGAGAAGGACATGGGGCATGGGGCACCATTTGCTGGGCTCTGAAACTAGTCAGCAAAGCTCCTGCATCTCTGGCTTCCCCTGCATCTTCAGCATTCTCCACAACTCAAATGTGTGCCCAGTGCCTGCTGAGCATGCTGCAGGATCTGGGCAGTGATGAGGAGCTGGTGTCCCCACACCATTTCCTTTGCTGTTCCAGCCCAAACTTTCCACACCAGGCGCAGCAGCAGCCACCTGCCAAGGGCTGACCAGGGCTGTGCTTGCTGGGAGCAGAGAAGGTGGCGGTGGCTGGTGATGTGTAATGGCTGTGGGAGCTCTGTGTCCTGCACATGCACCCAGACAGCTGGATCATAGGAGAAAAGAGGCAGGAGCCATCCCTACACAGTGCCCAGCTACGGAAAGGATGGCCCCACTCCTCTGGGCAGCCTCCAGTGAGCAACAGGCCAACATGTCCTGGCCCTTGGGAGCTACCTGCTCACAGAGGTCGTGCTCCAAAACCAGGGGCCAAGGACCAAGGGTGGTTGTGGGGATTGCTGGGGAGGAAGTGGTGCTGTTGGGGGGCTAGGAGGCTGCCTTGGATGAACACAAGGGATGGTGATCTCCAGGGGTTGTGCAGGGGGAAGTTGTGCAGGGCAGGGCATTGAATGGATCAAGGTTTGTGGTGAAACACTGGCACAGATTGCCCAGACAGGTGGTGGATTCCCCATCTCTGGAAACATTCAAGGTGAGTCTGGCTGGGGCTCTGAGCAGCCTGGTATGGTTGAAGATGTCCCCGCTCATTGCAGGGGGATTGGTGACCTGTAAAGGTCCCTTCCAACCCGAGCCATTCCACGACTGCAGGGCTCCGAGCGCACGGAGACGCTCCGGAATGAGCGTGGCAGGTGGCGGGCTGCTGCTATGTCAGACCTGGCCACAGGAGGGTACCACAGACAGGGACACGGTTTCAGCAGTGGAGCTGACACACGGAGTAAGGAACACCACATCTTGCTGCTCCACTCCCTCTCCTGCCCCGCTGCTCCAGGTTTGGGAGCAAAGGTGTGAGCAGGGCTCGTGTCCCGGCTGGGAAGAGCATCAGCCTGATGTGTCTCCGCATATGAATCCCTCGCAGAGTTTTCTCCCCCCGCTGTTGGAATCTGCCGGATGAAGCCATCGTGCTGGTTTTGAGGTGTAAACCTGGAGCTGGGACTGCCTGGCACAGCATCCATGGGGAGCGAGGCTGCCTCTCACCCTGCCCTGGGGAAGAGCTGAGAGTAAAGCGGTCTGTGCAGACCCCGTGTGGCTCGGGGAGCTTGAAATCCAACACACACTTCTGTTTTCAAGGATCTAGAGCCCAACGCTGAGTGCCAGCACATTCAGTCATCTCCCTGGTGGCTCCAGACATGCTGGGCTCAGCTCTGCGGCTGGGCTCAGCTCTGCGGCTGGGCTTCCGCAGCTGCACGGATTGCACTGGGCAGGAATGGCATCACACAGGGTGGCTTCAGTCGCCTGGAATTGTCCAAAAGATGGAGCAATTTAAAAAATGAAGGTTACAAACATGCTCACAAGCAAATAGTTTTCCCTTGTATGGTTTATATGAATCTCTTCTTAAAAAAAAAAAAATNTATATTTATATATATTTTATCGAAATATTCACTTATCCTTTAATCATGCTTATTACTTCATTCTGTAAGGGTTTTCTTCTTTAAGGCACATCAGATATTCAGAATATCAGAAATAAGTATTCTTTATGATGAGAGCAAATATTCTGATTTTTTGATAAAGGCTTTTTCCCTTCCGTAAAAGGAGAAAGCAATCTGCCAGCGAAATAAATGTGAATATTTTGTTTCTCATGCTATCAAATGCAGCATGCAATATGATTCAGCCTCATTTGTGAAGTAACAGTTCTAGTTACACAGATGAAAAATTATACTTAAAAGGCAAAATCAAACAGAACTGTGTAGCTTGTTTGTTTATCTTCAGCTGTGATTGTCCTTTAGAGACTGAAGCCTGGCCTGAAGCTGACATAACACAAGATAGATTGCTTCCATGGACTTCAGTGGGAGTTTGGAGTGGATGATGTGAGGTTGCAAAACTATAAATGCTTCTCAGAAGGACATGAGCATAACTTATTCATGATGGAAAAAGTGAGATATGAACACTGCAGTGATTGCTTCGTTTCCCCAGATTTCTCTGCCTTGTAAAGGTGTTCTGCAAATTCATGTTGAAGATGGCCATTCCAGAGGAGGGCGTGCAGGCAGGATTTGGGGTTTTCCCACCAAGGAGAACACCTCTGGGTGCTCCATTATCACAGAATCATGGACTGGTTTGCTTTGGAAGGGACCTTTAAAGGCCAACTATCCCAACCCCTCTGCAGTGAGCAGGGACATCTGCTACTAGATCAGGTTGCTCAAAACCCCATTAAATATTTCCAAAGCTGGAGCATCTACAGCTTCTCTGGGAAACCTATGCCTGTGTTTCACCATCCTCATTGTCAAAAAAATGACAATATCCTAATACCTGATCTAAATCAACCCTTCTTCAGTTTAAAACCATTATGCTTGTCCTGTTGCAACAGGGCCTGCTACAAAGTTTATCCCCATCTTTTTTAAAAGCCTCCTTTAGGTANCCTGAAAGTGTTGTCTTCTTCCAACTGCTTATGGTTTAGGTATGAACTGGCTTAGAGAGCATCCAGTGTTTGATATCAAATACTGAAAATTTTCAGTACTGATACCTCATATGTGGCTGGTCCTAAAGCAAGAATGGGGCTTTATTAATTTTATTCTTTAAAAAAAATATATAATANCCGTAAAAGGAGAAAGCAATCTGCCAGCGAAATAAATGTGAATATTTTGTTTCTCATGCTATCAAATGCAGCATGCAATATGATTCAGCCTCATTTGTGAAGTAACAGTTCTAGTTACACAGATGAAAAATTATACTTAAAAGGCAAAATCAAACAGAACTGTGTAGCTTGTTTGTTTATCTTCAGCTGTGATTGTCCTTTAGAGACTGAAGCCTGGCCTGAAGCTGACATAACACAAGATAGATTGCTTCCATGGACTTCAGTGGGAGTTTGGAGTGGATGATGTGAGGTTGCAAAACTATAAATGCTTCTCAGAAGGACATGAGCATAACTTATTCATGATGGAAAAAGTGAGATATGAACACTGCAGTGATTGCTTCGTTTCCCCAGATTTCTCTGCCTTGTAAAGGTGTTCTGCAAATTCATGTTGAAGATGGCCATTCCAGAGGAGGGCGTGCAGGCAGGATTTGGGGTTTTCCCACCAAGGAGAACACCTCTGGGTGCTCCATTATCACAGAATCATGGACTGGTTTGCTTTGGAAGGGACCTTTAAAGGCCAACTATCCCAACCCCTCTGCA
This sequence comes from Erpornis zantholeuca, assembly GCA_013400515.1. NCBI lineage: Eukaryota > Metazoa > Chordata > Aves > Passeriformes > Timaliidae > Erpornis > Erpornis zantholeuca. Next base: position 10,724 of record VZTN01003875.1, read on the forward strand.
GTGAGCAGGGACATCTGCTACTAGATCAGGTTGCTCAAAACCCCATTAAATATTTCCAAAGCTGGAGCATCTACAGCTTCTCTGGGAAACCTATGCCTGTGTTTCACCATCCTCATTGTCAAAAAAATGACAATATCCTAATACCTGATCTAAATCAACCCTTCTTCAGTTTAAAAGCATTATGCTTGTCCTGTTGCAACAGGGCCTGCTACAAAGTTTATCCCCATCTTTTTTAAAAGCCTCCTTTAGGTATTGGAAGGGGCTTGAATGTCTCCCCAGAGCCTTCTCTTCTCCAGGCTGAACAATCCCACTTCTCTCGGCCTGCTTCCACAGCACAGATGCCCAGCCCTCTGATTATCTTCATGGCCCTTATCTGGGCCTGCTCCAACAAGTTCACACCCTTCTTGTGCTGAGGATCCCAGACTTGGATGCAGCACCACAGGTGGCATCTCACCAGAGAAGAGTGGCAGAATCACTTCCCCTGAGCTGCTGCCCATGCTGCTGCCCTCTGGCATGATCTGAGTTTCCCTGGCTGGAGTGCAGGTGCTGCCATCCTGGGAAAAGCAGCAGTCCTTGGCAGAAATACTCCCTGCACTGCTCCAGGCACTGGAACGTAGCAGACACAAGGGCCTGTGTGCAGGCAGGAGCCCACCTGCAGGCTCAGCATCATGGAGCTGAGAGCTCAGAGAAGAGCAGTATCCCTTCTTTGGTGGGTGGGAGCTCCATCCATTGGGATCCAGCAATGTCAGACAGAGAAAGTCAACCAGAGGTTACCTGGGTGCCCCGAGAACAACCTCCTGGGTTTCTCATATGCCTTATCACAGAACTGGGACAGGGAAAGCCCCACAACCCCAAATTCTGATTCTTTGCTGAGCTGTCCCAGCCAATTTGCAGCAGCCTTTAAATGTCTTCACAGTTTGAAGCAAAGCTGCTACCAGGGCTTGGGAAATGTGAGAGAGCCTGACTTCAGTTATGGAAAACTTACTGGGCAAAAGTATGAAAAGCTTACTGGTAAATAATTGACAAGAAAATATCTTGCTCAGCGTGGGGTTTGCATTGAGGGGGTCATATTTAATGACCTGCTTCAAATGTTAATATAAATCATTACTTCCTCACCAGCTAAATCACGGCTGCCTCATGATCTGTGTGCTCTCCCCTAGCAATGTCACTGACTTGTGAACATGCTGGAGTTTGGTGGCACCGAGGGATGGAGCAAAGCACAGGAAACATGAGGGACTCTTAGGCATCCCAGGGGGTGATGCCCATCCCTGGCTCAGCTGTGCAGCTCCTCACTTTCCTCAGCACTGTTCATCTCTGCAAAATGCAGGACCTTTGGGAACTTTTTCACAGGCTGCTAAACTTGAGTAAGCTAAATGAACCCTGGTGCAGAAGGAGGGGCAATGTTTAGGAGGATATAGAAGGCAAGTGTTTGGCTTTGGTTGAATGATGCCCATGAGTTATGCAGGGAAACTTCTTTCAAGCTGCATAATAGACCTCAGGCTCACCCGGGTCAGTCAGCAGAGCTTCCCAGTGGAGGCACCTCAGGCAGAATCTCCTCGGGTCAGGCACAATCTGCATCAGTTAGAGGAGCAGGAGTGTCAGCCTGTGAGTGCATGGCCAAAGGAATGTGTGTGCGTGGGGGGGAGCTCCCTCCCCCTGGAAAACAAACATTGCACCTCTGAAAGGCAACAGCCACTGCAAACACGAGGGAATCTATTTCTTGGCATTGGATACACTTGGGGCTGGAGGGAGGCTATGGGCTGCTTTCACCCATTTATTTTACACAAAGCAGTGAGGGACAGAAACTGCAGGATGTCAACAGACAATTGGGAGCTCGTTGCTTTTTTTCTACCTTTAGATTATAACTTAAAAAATGAAAAATGCATGGCATACTCTTTGTCCTTGTTGCCTGTGTGAGAATGTCAGTTCTGTAGGTTGTTCAGAGAGATTTTATGGTAACAACATGCAAGTGAAAGCAGTTATTGCTTTTCGTGGATATGTTTAATGCAATGGTACTTTTGCACATTAAAAAATGAGAAGAAAACTTTAATATCTTCAGTTCACAGTAAGTACAAAAGGCAAAGTCAAAGCATGTTTAAGGTTTTATCCTTTCTTGACAGAACTATTTTAGCCAAGGAGAGGAAGCAGGAGTTGAGATCTGGCTTCAAAGTAAATGGGCAATTTTGGATTCACAGTGAAGATGGAGTAAGAAGGTGTGGAATATTGTGTGAATCAGAAAAAAATCTTTAGCAGAATCACAACTATCATAAATATAGCTGTAAGATTGCCCAGAGAGGGACTTACCCTGGCTGGGCTGTCCTAATCCCCATGCAGAAACCAAGACTGGTGCTTGCCAAGTCTGTGTACATCGTGTTTTCCTCAGTCTCCTCTTTTTTCCTCCTTCATGCATGAGTAAGATTTTAATTTTAGCAAAAATTCTGGTAGGCTTTTGTGGGCAGGTTGGAGAAAGGAACTGAAGGATGATATTTTTATTTCTTCACATGAATTCAGGGAGGTTTGTCTGAGCTCAGCTGGCAAGGCCACCATCAGAGAGGTGTCACAAGTCTAGTTCACATTTGGTTTCCCAGGGAAGTTATTGAGGAGAGAATATTCGAGAATGTTTGAAGTCGCCATGCATGGGTGGGCACAGAGCTCAGACCATTCATACAGAGTGGTCTGCACCCGAGTTTTACACTGGCACAATTCACCCAGGTTTGTCTGACCACGCCCCTGGCTGCACAGGAGGGCTCCCAGGCCCAGCTCCTGCTGTTATGTGGCTCCATGCAAGCAATGCATGTCAAGAAGTATAAAACTCTGCTCATATATTTTGCAGCTCTGATGGGCTGGCATCTGCCTGGATTGTAAAGGAATCTCACTGACCAGATTAATTCATCCAGAGGCTGAATTTCCTGCATGTTGTACTTCTTCAATAGTACTGCTCTGTGAGTGGAATGATGATTTGATGGGCTTAACCACAGGGAAACAGGAAACTGAGCTGATCTCCCCAGTCCAGACAGGGACCCCAGGCACCCATACCTGCTGTGAAAGCAGAGAGAAAATAGCTCAGTTTCTCTTCACTCCCACACCACTGACCTATGCTGGAGCCCAAATGCCACCCCTGCCTGCTCTGTTTATTTGTTTGTTCAGCCCTCCTACACCCCTGTTTACTCACCAGCACGAGGGACTCTGCCTCATTTGGCAGCCTCTAATGACAGCTTAAGGCTCACCACCCTCTACTAATTCTGTGTTGTTAAGAATACTCTTTTTTCCAAATGAGAAATGGCAGCAAGCAAACACAGGGAATGGCTCTTCTCTAGTTCACAGTGTGTTTGCTTTGTCCCACACCTTTGTTTTGGGAGATGCTGTTTTTGTGGAAAATGAGCCCAGAGCTGGGTAAGTCTAACTCAGCTCTTTCTAAGTATGTTTTCTGGGGGATATCATGCTGGAAAGTAATAAATAGCTGAAAAACAAGCTACTTCTCGCAGCCAAAAATGTGAACTGAAAATGAGCTCAAGACCCATTGATTGCGAGACAAGCAGAAGCCTTTCAGCTGAGACTGGCCACAGTGCTGTAGGATGACTATTACTGCTCAGACACCTCCTGAAATGCAGTGCTGTCAGGACCTAAAATTACCAGCACTTCTGTGGGCTTGTGAAGTAATTCTTATTCTGTTCCATCAGCCACTGTACCAGTGGTGACCAATATTTTTCCCTACATTGGTACAAGGGGAAATAACCAGAAGAATAGTCAACGAGCTATTTATAAAGATGTAATGCAGTGCACAGTCATCTGCTTCTGATGAATGGGTCTGGCCATCAGCAAAACCATGAGGGATTAGAGGAGAAAATGGGTTTGTGTTTCTTCCTGTGCTTTTTACTGTTAATCTACAGCATTTGATCTGGTGCTGTTCCATCATCTGAGCCTCAAACCTTTTGTGTAGGTGAAACTGTCCTTGGTTGTTCTCACCTGACTGCTGAGGTGTGATGAATGGATGGAGATGTTCTGCATGGCACATTGAATAACCACATTCCCCAAGTCCACTCACAAGCAAAATATCTTTTGTTTAACAAAGGATTTTGTGTGCCATTCCCTTTAACACTCCTGCAGCTGTATAGTATGCATTATTCATTCATTTCCTGTGGGCTGCAGAAGGTGTGATCATTAATCACTAATCTCGTATATTTTCAGTCGATGTTTGCTCTATTGGTTTGAAGCACTTAGGAAAAAACTTGGGAATGTTCAGTAAGTTTTTTTAAGAATGGAAATAAATATTATCTTCATCAGGAGTAGACATCCCTTTGAGCTGTCTGAAGTTGATAACCCTTTTCTACCCTAGCTAATGGTATTTGAATTCCTCTCCCTGGTTTATCTAAGACAGTCATTTTATGTCGTATCCATGCTGGAGAGTTCAATTTACATCAATCTTTAACACTTCTTGATCCATTCTGGTAGGAGTTGGTTAAACCAGGTAGATGTTGCCATTGTAGAGATAAAGAAGCAGTGGGGATTTGGCTAGTGAGGGCCCAGCTATGCTCTCGTGTTTATGCACACTCAGATTCATCACAGAACAAATGAAAGTCCCTTTTGGGCTTCAGGTTGCAGTATCTTCTCATGTTGAGATGGAGAGGCTTGGATAGTTGCCGGGATTTGCCTCGTGCCCATAATTATCGCTGTACACAGCACAAAGTGTCATCTTGTGTCTATAATCAAGGCTGTAACCAGGACTGCCTGTTATCTCTGCTCTTAGGGAATAGAGGATCAGCCAAAGCGGTTGTGACCAAAACCCCAAACCAGGTCCCTCTGTCTCCCTCACTCTCCCTCAGCTGGGACATGGGGCTTCCCACGCCACAGCATGAGCAGAGACCGCTGTTCCGTGAGGCCACTAAGCATGTATGCACACATGTCAGTTCTATGGTGATCCAGATGCCCTCTTCCAGACAGCTTTCTGAAAAAAATGACTTCATATAGGAAAGATGTGTTTTTCGTGTCTGGCTCTTGAACATTGTTTTTTGGTTACATGGTATTTTCTGTAATTAGCAACAAAAATTCAGGCACAGGAATATAGTGTGTGTTTGTTCCATGAAGACCTGGGACCATTTTGATATTTTGTAAAAAAAAAAAAATAAATGAAAAGCTCATTTAATACCAGCCCAGCTATTTATACCTCTTGCACAAACTTAAACATAACAAAAAGTGCAACATAACTCATGAGGCAAAGGAGTGTCTCTGCCAAGTGTAATATTTGTATTTGGAAACATGGTCTATATTGTATGAAGCAGTAGCCTTCTAACTGCCTCCAAGGTTTCTTTTGGCTGATGTTTATCCAAACAGTCTTGCTCTTCATTCATTTTAATGGCTGAAAGGGAGCTGAGTGTTTTCTCTCGGTGGGACTGGCAGGGCTCAGCCCCTGCTCGCTCGGCTGGCGCCGGGTGCCCTGCGAGCCCAGGGCTGCCCCCGAGCCGCCCCTCCTCCTTCGCACCAGCGCCTCGCACATCGCCAGGTCTCTTCCTCTGCCTTTGATCCTGCCCTGTGCTTCCTGCGGGTCTGTCATGATGGCAGTGAGTCACAGCACCCCTGTTTAAAGGAGAAACTGCTCTCTGCTGTCACGGCCATGAGTGACTGCAGCAAACCCACGGGATGGGTGAGAAGCACTTGAAGTGGTGCCATCAGGGAGTCTGGAACTGGGAAACATCCATGGGCTCCTGCTGTGAAGATGACAGTGCTCAGGTAGAAAGTGGGAATTGAGTTCTCCTTGCGTTTTAAATACCCGATTTTGTAAAATGTGGCTGCTGCCTTATCTCATATGTAAGGTTGCTGTCCTTGTCATTCTTTTCCCTTTTAGAAGAGGTTCACAGATTCACAGAATATTCTGAGTGGGAAGGGACCCACAAGGATCATCGAGTCCAACTCTTAAGTGAGATTGCACCCAAAACTCTTGTGTTATGAGCACCATGCTCCAGCCAACTGAGCTAAACTTGGGTTAGGGGTAGGGTTAAGCTTAAGCTTAGGTTTAGGGTTAGGGTTAGAGTTAGGGTTAGAGTTAAGGCTAGAGTCAGGGTTAGGGTTAAGTTTAAGGTTTGGATATATTCCCTATCTCTTTAGGCCCCCTTTAGAATTCTCTTTTTGAAAATAATAAGAATAATAAAGAAAATCAAAAATTTAAATATCAATGACATGCACCACAATAATACTATTATTAATAACAACAATAACAATAAGAATCCATCTTCATCATCATCGTCATCATCATCATCATCAAATACAATACAGTTGTCAGGGCTGCCAGGCTGCTCTTAAGCCACACCCTTCAGGTAAGCTGAATTAATTAAAGGAACATACAGTTTGAGTTAAGTTTACACCTAAATGATTGAAGAACTAGGTTTCCAATCCTTGCCCTGAAGAGCCCAAGACATCAGCATTTATTTCAAGAAGTCTCTTAAGCACAAAACAACAAAACTTTTGAGAAGGGTGCAGTTAGGAATAAGGTAGAGTTGCTATACAAAGCAGTGGAAGCAGGAAGGGGGGAAGGTGCAAGTCATTCAAATGTGAGTCAAAGGGGCATATTAATAATGGAATCTTAGGAATAAACAAAGACCAAGCCTTGTTTTTCCCTCTGCTTTTCCCATCTGTCAGTTATGTAGCACATTGCCGTTGCCTCACTGTTCCGGACACTATCACAGCAGCCATTTTTTCATGTGGATGAGTTGTTCCTGAAAAATGCTGTTGGCACAGGCCACTCTTATTTTTCACACAAGGAATGTAGGTCTTCCTGTTCCACATATTTTTCTTCAATGAGCGTAGTTATTGTTGTCATTGGGAGGAAAATCCTCCGTCTGTCTGGTAAAATACTTGAGAGGGGGAGATAGAGCACGAAATCTTTTTGTTGTGGCTGAGGATTTCCTCTGTAAGGCTCCACTTCTGTGATTCACTACTCGTCTCCAAAAGAAATGCAAAGCTGGGATGGGTATTAATCTTGATTTGCAGTCCAGGGCTAAATCCATGGCTGGTGTAACTCAAATACTCACCAGCACCTATGGAGGAGATTTAGGTCAGATTGGTGATCAGAGCTTGAGTGTCACCTCTTCACTCTGCTCTGCCAGGTATGAGGCATCATTTCGGCCCTTCCCTTCAGGATTTCCATGGCAAAGCTCAAGCCATTACCTGGAAAACTCTCTTCAAAAGTCACCTGCCAATCCNAAAAAAAATTTTTTTGGAGTTGAAGCAAAAAAAATAAAAGCAAGTATTCTGATTTTTCTCTAAAGTTAGAGCTATTGTTCATCTGGGCAATATTTGTGTATGAAATGGAGGCAGAGATCTCTGTTTTGGGGGACAGCCACACTGTGGATAAGTGCAAAGGAATTCTGCCACAGCTTTGCCATAAATTATATGTTGTCTGAGGGATTTAACAATATCACAAAGTTCATCGAGAACAGGAACACTCATTTTCCTATCTTTTCCTGCCAGCAAAATGAACAAGCGATTGAGCTTCCTTAAAGAAATTCCACCCAGTAGCTGTGCCAGCTCTGTCTTCCTCATGTTCGTGTGTGTTTGCTTTGTTCCTGAGTCCCAGATGGATTTCTGAAAATGGCACAGGGTTGCCAAAACGCATCTGAAGACACATATCATCAGTATGCACAAATTGTAAAGAATGCAGCCCCTGGAGCGATGGGTGATTTCATCAAAAGTGACTTTCCAGCTACGCTGAAACCTTTCATGTCTCTTGTGCAATCTGCAGCACTAAAGCAAACAATTCCAGTGCCAGATTGTCATAAGGATATGAATACTTCAGCTTATTAAAGGGCCACAGTCTTATCAAATCAAAGAAGATATGAAATCTCAAAGAAGATTAAGCTGCTATAAATACAGCTAGGTAGATATAATTGATTTCTCTCCCTACACACAAAATTCCCAAACACCCAAACACTTTTAAACCTCTTAAGGATTTCTAGTCAAAGCACCAAGATCTACTTGCCAAACCTTTGGCTTTCTGGAGCTCTTGAACCACATTTTTGGTGAAGTGCTTCTGGTGATGTCAGGGGAGCTTTTCAGTGTCTCACCTGGGAAGGAGTGAGGAGATTTGGGATTTTTGAGGGAGCTCTATAGTGTTAGATTAATTTTTTTTTGTTTCAGATATGGCAGTCCATATAGCCTTAGGTTATGAAATTAATAACAGAGGCAAACGGATTCTGAGTGAGTTGTGGATAGTTTTCCAAAGGGTGGGTTGACAGCATGAGGGTGTGCACTGAACCTGAAACAAGAGCCAGAGTGTGTTGGAGCCGTGGTGCATTGGGACAAAAACATCTCCACAAAAGTGTACCCTGGCAGAGAAATCCCCATGGGTTTGGGCTCCACATTTTACAGAAAGCAAATAAACATGAGGAAGGGAGGAGAGAGGAAGAGAGCAAGTGCAAGGAGCTACAAGATTAAGGGCTTGGAATAGTGACAACCCCCAGCTCTGTCAGTGATGGCTGCAAGGAGATAGGGAAGGTGTTGCTCGCTGTGTCTGTCATCTGTAGAAAAGGGGCCTTGGGAGCAGAAAGGGAGGAGGCTTCTGCAAAAACTGAGAGGTGAGGAAGATGGCTTGCTCAGGAGCAACCTTCATCAATGGAAACTTCTCAAAATATATGGAACAAATGTGTGCTAGAAACAATATCTGATCTGCTTTAAGGCAGGACGATGGAGTGGAGCCTCTTGTGAGGGCTGCTGGAGCCCAGCTTCCCTCTCACAAGCAGCGCTGCTGCAGCCACTGACTCCTGCAGGGTCTGAAAGAAGGCAGCATCTCAACACAGGTGTTTGGACATGGTGCCCGCATTTTCCCCCCTTCCCTCATTTTCCAGGCTTTGGGAACAAATCTTAAATGCTCATCAAGTTTCAAGACAACAAATTAAGTAGGTCATGTCATAACTTTGCCAGCTGATTTATTTTAAAATACTAAACCAGTGATGAATTCTGTATTGCCTCTTTTGGTAAAGGCACCATCTCCTCTACAATTCAATTTATGGTGTTAGAAGGTTGGTATTTTTATGGCACTTCTCTTCAACTTAAAAGGAAATTTTTATGAAGACACTTCAATCACTTTCTTCTATTTTTTTTTAACAAATTAGGAAGGTTTTTCTTGTGTGTGTTCAAAGACATTGCTTATATTCTGGTTGGAAACTTTTTTTTTTGCTGAGGATTTCAGCTGGATCAGCTTCCTGAATTGAATTGCTGAATGAACACCAGGGTGAACGCAAAGGCTGGCAGGAGAGAGGCAGTGAGCACATCTGGCGGGAGGCAGGGGGTAAGGAAAAGAGGCAGTCTGAGAGAGGACAACAAAGGGGATCCAACCCCCAGTAGCTTTTCTGAGGGTCTATATACACCACCAAAGGTGGTCACAGCCGTGGGATGGAAACTTGTGAGTGATGGTGATTTAAAGGCACAGCTGGTCCCGGAGCTGATTTTAAGTTGTAGCTTTTGTTTTCCTTCCAGACCCTGTGGGGTTACAGCAGGTTCCTCTCTGAGGTCAAGACATCTCTGCCTCAGCAGCAGCACCCGCAGGTGTTTGCTTCCCCTTTCCTCTCCCCTGGTGCTGCTCCGTGGTCATCCTTGTTTTTCCCAAGCATGAGCCAGTCGATCAGTCCAGTGCAGAGGAGAGGCAGGAACCTGTCCTGGCGAGCAGCTCCCTGTCCCGCTGTGGCTCCCATCGTTGGGCAGGTGTTTAATCCCAGCAAAGGCTTTGCAGTCTGCTGAGCAGAGGGGTCAGGAAAACACTGCCCAGCTGGAGCCAGGACATGCCACAGTCCTTGCTTCCGTGGGCTCTGTATCCTGCTGTCAGCACAGTTTGCAGGCTGCACGCTGCAAAGGTGTCCTGTGCCGGCAGCTTCTCTTGGGAGAGCTTTAGAAGCACTTATCCCTCTTCCCCTCCCTTTCCCATTTCCTAATTTATCTTTTAAAAGGGGCTGCAGGACAAACTGCCTGAGCCCTGTCTGGCACCAGGTAGGAGGTGATGGCTGTGGCTGCGTCCCAACCTGTGCCCATCCAAAGGTCTTTGCTGGACACAAGCACTGCTCTGTGATGGAAATGCATGTCCTGTGTGCTTCCATCACATGTGTGCTTACACAACTGGCTTTGTGACTCACCCTCTCGGCTTCTGCAATTGCATTTAATAAACTAAAGGCTGAGGTTTCACCCCAGAGAGAGCAAAGCCCTCCTGGATGCAGGACAACATATCATCTGTGAGTGGCACATTGTGGAGAGCCCCCGAGAGCAAACCTTGCACCGTGAGCACTGTCTGTGTCCACCCATTCCTGCTTCTCTGAGGATTTGTCTGTGTGCTGCTCTGGGGTGTGGACAGTGTTTAACCTGGGAACAAACTTGCTTTTGCTTCACACCACCTGATGGCTGTTCAGTTTCTGTCTAAACCACTGGTGGATGTGAGACACAATTACTGGAATCTTCAGGAATATCAGCATTAATACCACCTGTGTTTCTACCATCTTTCATAATAGTGCTCCTGCTTTTAGAAATAAGGTGGAGCCCTACAGGAAAAGGGATTTGCAATCAGGTCCCAGTTTTGCCACAGCCCTTCCTCTCTAACTTTAGCCAGTTTAATTCTCTTGACACCATGAACTTTCCTAATATTACTATCATGCTTCAAAAGCTATGGGGAAATTAGGTAATGAATATTTGTTGAGTTGAGATCCCCAAGAGGGACTTAGGGATGTTTTGTAATGTGGCATAGAAAGGTTCTGAGTATGGAGAACCACACCAAGGTATGGTTGTGATCCCGTTAATTAAGTGTGTCCTGTCCCAATCTCTAGGGGCTGACTATGGCTCATAAGAAGCCTTGGGAGATCACTGATTTTGGTTTTAACATAGTGAGAAAGTCTGTGTTAGTAAAAAGGCCTCACCTCCTTCCCCATTTTGACTGGAAATCCTGCCCACGGTGGAGGATATGGTTTAGTGGGCATGGAGGTATTTGGTTGAAGATTAGACTTGATGATCTTGGAGGTCTTTTCCAACCTTAATGATTCTAGGATTCTGTGAATGCTTTCAGGAAGGGCTGTGCTCTAGGTGTATTGTTAAGCTAACAGCTGAATCCTGAAACCATTTAGTTATGTGCCAATAACCTAAGGAGTTTGAGTTACCATGGCCTATGGTTATAGGCAAGCTCTTCTGCATGGAAGTACTAAAAACCTCACCCCCATGTGTTTGTGTGGGATCCCCACAAACCAGCACAGCCTTCTATCTGCTCGGGCTTCGAGCCCTTTGTCTGCAGTGCTGGTTTTTGTCTGCAGCTGGCTTTTGCAGTGGGGCTGCTTGTCCACGAGAACTGAACTGGGACCCTCAAATGGTCCCAGTTAGCTACAGTCTGCTCAGCAGTGGTGCCAAGACAGCTGACACTGTTTTCTTCCCAGGAAGCATCTGGAATACTGCAAAATGTGCCGTGTTTCACTTCCCATGTTTTCCTCTCTCAATGAGCCCACCTCGTCTTTCTTTCCACATTTTTTTCCTTGCCAGGGCACAGTGCAGCTGGGGTGTGCAGGTGAGGCACTCCAGCTCCAGGTGAAGTCTGGTGGGTTGTCAGCAGACACCTGCCCGAGGAGGGCATGGCATCAGGGAGCCCAGATATTGGGATGCTGCTTTGGTTTTGTTACAGGCTCCTCTGTGACCACCAACAGCTCTGGAAACTGCCCTCTATTTCCAGTTCATTGCTTCCTAGACCATTTGCTTTGTAAAACTATTGCAGAGCTTGATTCACAAAAGTGCTCTGAGGCCTTGGGTGTGAAATAGTGTGACAAAAGAAGGCATTCCAGCTCTTTATTGCATCGCACATTTTAAATCATGGAAAATTGGACTAAAATACAGTAAATTTAGCATAAAAAGGACTGCTTTCCAATTGCCTGTCAGGATCTCTTCAGCCTCCTAACTGTTTTCGTGTGAAGCAATGAGTGTAATGCCTGTTGATAGTTGTTTGTTCCCTTGTTGTCTCGAAGTTGCTGGAAGCAATTTACAAGTTACTCTTGCTTAACGTCTAGGAAGAGAAGAGGATGGAAAATGTTTACTTGTTTCTTCTTGGTAAAGAGCTGATTCCCAAAACAACAGATTGGGCTATGGATGATTTGAGCCTTGCTGTTGGCTTTGGGGGATGGAGGCTCTGGCCCATTGTATCCCCACTGCTTGCCATCAGCAGAAACGTGGGTGTCAGGCTCAAGTTCCCTTTGCTGTGCCTGCGTGTTTCAGTGCCATTTGTGCCACCCTCATTAAAGGAAAGGTTATTGTGGAAGGAAACATCACCTGAAGGATGGCATCATTTACCCTTTGGTACTGTGTGTGGGTACAGGGTGTTCTCCCTGCAGTACAGCCCTGCTCACTGGATCTGCTCTCCTGCTGGTTGTGCCACTGTCCCTCTACTGCCAAACGCAGCATTCTGCTCACCTTATGCAAATGTGAAGACAGCGTTCAAACACTTTTTGATCAGTCAGGGTTTGTTTTCATAGCTTATCTTCCTGCAAGCATCTCTTTATCAGCAGACCAGGGTGGATGGGGGTCTGAGTGACCCCGAGTTTTCCGGGGGTGGCACCCCTGCCCATGGCAGGGGGGTGGAACTGGATCACTTCTGAAGTTGCTTCCCGTCCAAACTGCTCTGTGATTCTGTGCCTGAGGAATGGTATTTAGAAGTGTAATGCAATGAAGGAGTTTCTGCGGGTTTTCTAAACCACTGTCTCCCTTTACAACCTGTTCAGGGATGACAACTAATGCTGTGGGAAGATGTGATCATCTCCTGGGGACTGCACAGCTCCCACAGCACTGAAAGCATCACAATTTGCTCTCTTTGACTTCGGGCAGATGGTCTAATTATATGAAAGAGCATCGCTCTCCATTTGGTCAGAAGATGTATTCTGAGCTAAGTTTACCTAATGCTTTCCTGATTTGTGTGGTTTTTCGTCTTTTTCTCCCTCCCTTGAGCTGGACAACAATGTGGTCTTAGTCCAGCAATCAAACATGAAAGAAAACCCATATGTATAAAGTACCCTCCTCATGCTGGAACTTATCCAAAAGAGACAAATTGTCTTCATACAGGAGGTCTGGATTTGTCTCTCTTCCCATTAAAAAAAGAAAAATCTGGTATGAGAAGTGTCTTGGGATAGGGGCAATGCAGTGGCCATTGCCAGTGGTGCTGAGCTGTGCTGCCAGACCTGAGAGCTCAGGGATGCATTCAGGCCTGTGCAAAGCCAGCACAGGGCAAGGGGGAGAGGAGAGGGACTGTCACTTCTCCCCAGGGTGAGAAGCAAACATACTGGATTAGTGTCTCTTAGAGAAGGATTTCAAGCCTTTTCACTGAAGTCCACACCTGGCTTGACCTGAGAACCTCAGCCAGTGGGTAGGAAAGCTGGGAGTGATGGCCCAAAAAGGGCCTGGCAACTCTTGGCATTTTTGGGGGTGACTGAGCAACAGTATTGCTGCTGTTTCCCTTCTAGGTTTTGCTGCAAATTAACTTCTCAAGGATGGAGAGCTTGGATGGAACTCTGAGCAACCTGGTGTAGTGGAAATTGTCCCTGCCCATGGCAGGGTGGGTGGAACTAGATGAAGGGTTTAAGCTCCCTTCCAACCCAAACCACGATTCTCTTTGGAGGGCTGTGGATTTGAAGATGTTGCATAGCAGCTCTACACTTGCTGAAAATTGTGGGAAGTTTTGCAGAAGGTAATCTAACGGGAGAGAGAGGTGGATATCCTTGGGAAGAAAAAAAATCTCACAGTTTCTATTAAATTTGGTCTACCCTATTCAAGCTCTGTTCAAAAAGATTTCTGCAGCTCATTATAGAATTGCCAGCCTGGAGGTGTCAGATGGAGCAGATAGTCCTGTGGGATTCCCTGGCCTTGCAGATCTCCTCTTCTAAAGCTGGAGTTATCTGGCCCCACCTCCTTTCAAATACAGCCTGACTGTGACTTAGACACCAAAGCTGGGCTCTCCTTCCAGGTGTTCCTCTGGCCCCAGCTCCCTGTGTGGCTGCCTGGGTGCTGTTTCCATGCCAGGACTGAGATTCAAGTTGGCTCTTGTATCCAGTTGGATCTAAAAGTACACAGCTCTGGGGGCTTCCCACCTTCCTCCTCCCCATCAGGGCTGGTCAGACAGGGAGCATGCCACTGCTTTCCCTCTGGCTCACAGAGTGAATCCGCGGGGCAATCCCGCCGGCTGCAAAAACAGCCCTGCCTTTCCAGCCCGGCCACCCAACCTAGCAATGATGGATGCGGTTGTGTTTGAGGTTGAGTCAGCTTCCTCCCCCACCTCCAGCCTGTGCCGCTCCGGTGGCTTTGTGCCTCCTGCCTGTGTGCTGGGAAGAGGAGACCATGTCCCCCTTTCCTTGTGGGAAAAGTGACCCAAGCCAGAGCTCCGTTGTGCTGTCTGTGGTGCCGGGAGGGGGCAAACCCCCTGGCCCAGGGGGCTGATATGGGGTGAGAGGAAGGGGACTGACCTTTTGTGCAAAAGCCACATTAAATTACAGGAGTGCTGACGGCTGTGCCACTATGGGCAAGGGCAAAACACAGTTATTTGTCAAGGTTAACCACCGCCATGGAGCTCTCGAGGGCAGCTGGAAGCTGTGGTGCAGCCACCACTGTGCCGCCGCCCCTCTGAGCACGGGGCCATGGGTGCAGTTATTTGGGAAAATGGCTCAGGAATGTTTCCTCCCCTTACACCTACCAGCTGCACCTTTTAATTTGGCTTTTCTGGGATTGTGTACCTAGTGGTGATTTAACGCCTGGTGAAATATTTGGGGACAGGCTCTGTGAGTGGATGGCCAGGCAAGGGAAGTCCTTAGCCTGCTTTGAATATAGACACTGTATTTTCTTTGCTCAGCTCCTTTTCAAGATTTGCTTTGTTTCTTCTGACTTGCCCCTCTCTGAGACCATCCTCCTTCAGGATATCATTATCCACACCCTGATTTAAATTGGGATGACCCTTAATGAGGCCACTTTGCAATTCAATGCACAGCTCTTTCCTCCCCACACTGGCCAGAAGTTCTTTCCATTGCTCTTACTGCTTCCTCTCAACCCAAAGAGACTCCTGTTTTCACACTCTTTCTTGGTGTTTCCCAGGCAGGCTGTAAGATGAGGGATGTGTAGGAGAACTCATGTACCAAATTCAGTGTGTTCAGACATGGTTACTGCTGCGGGGGCAGTGGCAGACCTTGCTGTTTCTCCAAGCTGTCACTTGCTGGATGAGCTGGAATAGCTGGGATGTTTGCACATGAGATGGAGCTGTGCTTTTGCCTCCTGGTGGGAGTTGGCTTCTGGATGGAGATGTCATGCCAGGCTGGACGCCCTGTACTTTTTGACATAACAGGAACTGCAGCAGTGCTGGAATGCAGCTTAAGGTTTGCCCTCATGATTTTTGGCAGGCAGGAGGTGTATGAAGCTGGGCTGCCCTGTGGTTAGAAAGTGCTCCCCATTGACTGCTTGATGGTCAACACTGCCAGGGACAGGGGGACACAGGAATCCCTGTGTCTGCATGGTCCAGTACTTTTGCACTTTTCCCATTTCCTTACCTGGCTCAGGCAGCCCTACTCAGGCAGATGGGGCTTTTCCAAGGCCAGCTGTGTCCTAGTTCTCTGTTTCATGGCTGAGCAACACCTCCTCAGAGCTGCCCCTGGTAAGTGAGGAAAGGGGAGTGGCTGCAGCTTGGATTTGGGGACAAAGGAATGGGCTAAGCACAGCAAGTCGGTTAAGCACAGCTGTGCAGAGGCAGGAGCCAGCCTGGAATATGGTGTCTGGAGTGGCAACTGGTTCCCAAGCCTTCTCTGCTCCCCAAACTTTCTGACTCACATCCTGTATCCACCAACACGGTGTGCAGATGCTGCCCCTTGCTTCAGGCATGTTTCAGTCTTACCAGACTCCTCTTGAAATCCATAAGTGAAGCACTTTTCCATTTCAAGTGAAGCATTGGTCAGGCCTGTAATAAACAGCAAGCTCTGACGTTTAACACATGTAACACTGTTTGCCCAGTTTTAAAAAGGAAATATTATCTAAGCGCTCCTCTGAAGACTAGAGCCACCCACACTTAGCTGTGTTAGGTTTGGCCAGATTGACCTGTGCAATATTGCTATCACTTCCAGAATACAGCATTCTGAACCCCTTATAAATTATGCAACATACAGAATGAAAAGTTTCTCTGTATGTTTAAAAATCGCCCTCCCACATCCTTCTTGTGACAGAGAATAAATAAGGAAAAAATTTATAACTCCCTAAACTGATAGAAAATTAGCACGGTCGTAAAAGGCGTCTGTGGCTTTAGCAGCGCAGCTGAAAAGGAAAAATGAATAAACCTGCCACTCAGAAAGTAAGAGGCAGAGCCGAAGAATGACTGTTGCCATTTTAGCCTCCCAGCCCTTCTCCTGCCCTTGCAAGAGCAGAAATAGCCTCGTGCCCTGTGCAGGAGGCACGGAAGTGCTCTGCCGTGGGACCCTTCCTGCAGGCACAGCTCAGCAGTGAGCTGCTGTGCCGCGCATGGCTTAGAGGATATCCTAAATTAATTTACACAGACATAAAAATATATGCATGTGTGTGTTTTCTGTATGAAATATGAAACCAGTGATTTCTTAGCCAACCCCTTAATTTGTCTGAAACAGCACAGGCATAATGGAAACTGCCCACACATTTTTCCATTAAAAGTTACAAAGGGAAAGAAGCGAGGAATTGGTGATAGAAAAACACATGCTGTCTCAGCTGGCACAGCAGTGCCGTGGAGCCAGGCAGCAACACACACTCATTCCAGCTTGCTGGGAAAAGTGTCATCTTTATTCTGGTGGTTTTCCTGCAGGTGCCCTCCCTCCTCAGTGTGCTGGGTTCTGTGTGTTTGGAGGGGAGAGATGTGGCTGTGCTGGTGTCTGTGCAGGTGGATGCAGTGAGCATGAAGAACCCCGAGTTTATTCGTATCTGTTTTGCAGGTTTCCTCTTCTGGGTGAGAAAGAGCCCTGCCATGCTGCTGCCCCTTGTGCAGCGCTGGGTGGTCCTGTGGGTGACCATGGAGCTGCAGAGTAGCTGGGCCTGGGTGGGTCGTGAACATGTTCCCTGCCCTGACAGCTTCCTGCCCCTACCAGGAATGGCCCATGCCAGGTTTCTGCACAGTCTGTCCAGCCTGACGTGACTTTCTCCAGGGAAGGATGAATGTGTGACTCTGCTGCTGAGAGTAAAGCCAAACTCGTGTGAGCCATGCTGATTGCTGGGGTGTCCTGATGGAGAACGAAGGAAGGGGAGAAAGGGAAGGCCTGGGTGAGCACTGGTGGCCCTCAGCAGAGGTACCTGTCTGGGCCATCACTCAGCTCTCCCTCACTGCCTTCCTGCTACCAGCCAGGGAGACACCACAAGTAAGCACCATGGCATTAAGGCCCTGTTGTTCTGACAGGGCAGCTTCTTCAACAGGAAAAGGTAACTTTCCCCCTTTCCTGCCTTCAGCTGGCCTGGCCCCACTCAGCTGTGTGTGTCAGGTGCACCAGGAACTCATTGCAACCAGCCCTACAAGCTCACCGCAAACACTGTATCTGGAACAGCCCCACGAGCTCACCAGCATTTTTCCAAAGAATTCCTTGTGTTGACAGTGCTAACCAGTGTGCACAGCGGGAGGGGGGAAAAGCAGCTGGTAACTAATGCAGGGCTGTGGGGATTTGTGGATGTGTGTATGGTTCTGGTTTTTGCTATATTGTCCTATAACCCATATGCATCATTGTGGGTTATGTTAGTGGAATTTTGCTGCTCAGCAGCTGTCCAGGCAATGTGAAGGCAGGCCCACTCATCCTTTTAACCATCAAAGGTACGATTCAATCCATTTATGGCTGCCTCGGGGCACTGCTCCACACATCTTTCACAGCAGCTGTGCCAGTTTAATGCATTCCCACCAACTTGACTCAGAAGCCGTGCTGCAATCTATATCTGCTGATTGACTGGGGGTTAAAAATAAGTTGGATGACTTGACTGGTTCCTTGTTTCAGTTTCCCTGTTCAGTTATGCTTGTTTCAATCCCCCCCATATCTTTGGTTGAGTGTTCCAAAATGCCTGTTCTGTGGTAACATAAGAAACATAACAACAGCTTCTTCTAACCATTGACCTGTGCCTGGGAATGTGGGCCACAAACTCTCCCTTGAGTCTTGTTCTAATATGAAGAGCTCTGTATTTAAAAGACTGAGCCAAATTTGGCCACGGTAAACTCCAGCACCTTGCTAAAGTCTACTACACAAAGTCATTTCATGTACAATTTTGTAAAGGAGATAAAGAAAAGAGAAAATAAAACAAGCAGCCCAGCCCTGAATGGATCATAATTTATTAGAAGTAAGAAAGACTTTGTTTTTAATAAATACTGTTGCTTAGGACAGCAGACTCTCTCAACCTGCACTCATCCTATGAAATACCTGGTAGGTCTTACCAGAAGCTATTTGGCTCCTTCAGAATTTCCAGCCCTGGCAAATTATGAGTGGTAAAGACTTGAAACTTTGTGCCTGAATTCATTTATTAGAATATTTTTTTCTCTTCCCTGACACTTTATGTGTTATGTTCTGTATTAATAGTGTAGTAGCATTTCTCAATAGCACCATAATTTACTAATCCACAAAGGGCAAGGATGTGTTTTATATTTCTAGAACTGTGACCAACCGCCCTCTCATCTCCCTCCCAGAGAAACCTGAGAATACTCTTCCCCCCCCACACTGCTAAGTAAGAAGCAGAGCTTTCTCCCTGAAAATACCTGTCTTCCCTGTGAAGTGACTGCTCCTGCAGCTCCTTGTGCCTTTTATCCATCTGCTGTCAATTTAACTGGCTCCACGAGCTACTGGCGCCTTCGTATGACCTTGCAAGAATTTACAAAATCTGGTTTCCATAAAAAATAAGGGGTGATCCCCATGTTTACCCTCTTGCTCAACTAACCATGTTTTGTTACTACCAGCTTGTGCTAGAACATATCCACGTCTTCCCCAGTAACTCAAGTCTGGATCTGGGATGCTCTGGTGACTTGGCCAAGTTTTCCAGCTGCCGAGGCTCCCCCAGAGGACCATCGCTGTCGCAGATGTGGGGTGCCTGTGCCCGAACCGCTGCATTTCTGGAGACCTGGAGCCCGAGCAGGGCTGGGGCTCTGCATCCTGGCACGGGTCAGACTGGGTGTGCCCGGCCCAGGCTGCCTTTGAACCCCCTGGTTTGCACCACCCGGGCAGACCAACCCAAGCCTGACCCTGCCCAGGCCAGGGGCGCTGCTGTGCCTGTGTTCATGCCAGGGGCACCACGCTCGTGTCCATCCGTGAGCTCTCAATCAACCACACCCGAGAGGCCAACAGAGACACCGACAACACCTACAGGATGCCACAGAAGGGCTCGGGTTGGAAGGGGCCTCAAATATCATCTATGTGTGTCTGTATATAGCAGAGAGAATCGTCCTTTGTGTCTGTCTTGGATCTTTGAGCTCAGACTGCCATGCTGGTCGGCTTCACCACTGCGTGAGGTCCCACATGTGTGTGTCAGACCACATAACCCCAAAATAGGCATTTCTTCAGTGACATTTAGCCTTAGTTTTCCAAATGAAGACACTGACTTGCAGCAACGCAGTCTTTCACTGGATGGAACTTGAAGTATTTATTTACCCAGGGTGTAACTTTTATCTCTCATTGGAATGCAGGTATGAGCTGCTTAATGACAGGACTATGTATGTAAACTTGCACTTCATAAAAATTTGGAAATAAAACCTTTGCCTAACAACAGTCATGTTCTTGGAAATCAAGTTCCATCTGCAGAAGCCTTTCATGTTATAGACATACCCCACATGTGAGTCATTGTTACAATTCAATAAATACTTTACAAAAATAATGCTAGCTTTTTAAAAAAATTAAGACATTTTAAGTCACCAATAGTCCCTCCCAGAGAGCTTCCCTTAAAGAATAGCTACTTCGGTAGGACACTGTGCACTAAACATGAGAAAACTGGGGGAAAAGGGCTATCTTTTATCCCAGGTAACTTGTAGATTCCATTTTTGCTGTTCTCTAAAAAAATAAACATCTTTCTTTTCTTAAAAGAAAGAAACAAGCAGATCCAAACATTCTTCATATTAAAATCTGGAAAGGAACTCTGATTTTTTTTGTCCTTTGACAGGGATTCCTTCTCTGCCCTCACTCCTCCAAAGACATACAGCATGCTCAGTTCGCAAGTAGCTGCTCTGGAGACCTAAGCCCCACCAGCTGCAGCTCCCTATCCGAGATGTCTCCATGAGTGGGCTCTTTGTAACTCTTGCAGAACCACTGCATCAGGACATTTTCTGGCCTGTAGGAAAACCACAGCTACAACTTCCTGCAAGCTTACCCCAGGTGGACTGCAAAGACCTGAGCTATAAGGTAATGGGAAGAATTCCAAGAGAAAAATTGCTAGGGATTTTCTGTATTCACTTTTGACTATTATCCTTCCAAAAAAACTTCTTCCCTTCTTAGATATGACTAGTCATGAAACCAATTATAGAGAAAACTGATGCTGTAGGTGCATTAATCTTGTAAACCATTCCCATATGGAAGAGTACATTCTTCAATCCCATTGTTTATAACAACTTTTAAATATGTGCCTCCTCAGCTGGGGCCTTGGGGCCTGACGGTGATGGCAGCTACCCCCCAACCCCTCCTTTATGTTACAGATGGGAAATAAAATGAAATGCACATTATTACATGAACGTTATTGCAGTATAAAATCCTATCAGGACAAGATTTATGTATGTCTGTATGCAAAAATAGGTGTGTGTGAGACAGAGAGATACGTGTTTATAAATTACACACACTATGAAAAATACTTATGTATTATATTACAACTATATACATTCATTAGAAAGGAACTGATCAACCCCTGTCGAGGAGCCGACGCAGCAGCCATCATCAGTTCTTTGGCATCCAGGAAACGAATGCTATTTTGTGTCTGAAGAAGAGGAAATCTTCTCAGTATTCCCTCGCTTCTTGAAACTGCTTGTAGTAGTCTTCATCTGACGGGTTTTCTGTACACTTCTGCCCATTGTTGGGAGGCCGGGCTTCGTTGTAGCGGCTCCAGTCACCTTTGCATATGATCCAAGGCAGGATGTCCACTTTGTAATGGAGTTCTGCTGAGAATTCGACGCTGATCAGGTTTGGCGTCCCTGCCCCTTTGCCCCTGGTGATGAGCTGCATGTTATCATCATAGCAGCAGTGCTGTGCTGCAAGCGTTGTGCTTTCCAGAGACAGCATGGAGCGGATGCAGTACCGTGCCGTGGGCTTGTAGATCTCCAGTTTCTCCTTCGGACCACTCGCATCTTTCCAGCGGAAGTTCTTCCTCTTGAGTCGATCATAGATCTCAGCGGTGCTGTACGCGACCTCTCTGGGGTAGGAGCACGGGCAGCTGGGAAGATCATTGACCACTTTGTGCATGTACTTCTTCAGGAACTCGCTCTTGCAGCTCATCCATCTCTCACAGCTATCGGTATCTGTTTCAGGGCAGGAAATGGAAACTTAAGATACATTAAGCAGCATCCCAGTTTGTGTGATCAGCGATAGCAAATGAGTAAAGTGTAGCTGTTCAGCACCAGGGCTCTGCTTTAGAAGGAAAGGGCAGTCACAGCTTGCTGCCCTGCCCACAGTGTATTACTGTGTTGTCTTGTCACATAAAGAAAACACATGTGATTCACTTCAGTGCCTCAGGCACAGCTAGTCTGAGTTACAGTGCAGAACCAGGCCAGTAGAAATCTGTGACCTTTCTTCTACCTGGCAAATCCTAATTAAGTTACTGATTTCCCCATGCAGCACAAGAGACACTGCCATGGGTTGATAAGCAACAGAAATAGGGAAATCACAGTGATTTGGTGCCAGTATCCAGCTGGAACCCTTAGTCAGAACACACTCACCAGGGAAAATGGCAGTCAGATGTTGAAGGATTAAGTTTCAGATGATGCTAGAGATTCCAAGATGGCAAGCAAGGCCTGGATTACTCTTTCTGAGGTTCATTTTAGGCCCTAATTCAGTCTTTTTAAAAAAAAATAGCTACATTTTTCTGTTTGAATTCCTCTTTCCAAAGGGGTACTTCAAGCATCTGTAGCTCAAACATGGAGACTGTCATCTTAGGTGGCAAATGCAGCCAAAAGTGATTCAGGTTCTAAAAGGGCATATGTGACATAGCATCAGAGTGGCTGTACATCAGGAGGAGTTAATGGCACCAGAGCCATGATGTATAGCTGGGATTAAAGATATTTGTAGACCACTAGTGTATTTAATACCTGCACTTTATTATTTTGCAAGACTCTTGGGAGAATCCAGTTAAACATCTCCTACCTAAAACATTATTTAAGCTGTCTGTATCATTCCATGGGCTGTCAAAAGAAACCTGCACATCTTGTTCCACACTTAATTCAGAGGACTCTGCAGGAGAGTAACTAAGTGGGACCTAAAACTCTTAGAGCAAACATTATTGCAAAATATTTACTTAGTGATCTGCGTCCTGTTTTTCTCTCCTTAAAGAGTCCCATCCTGGCTGTCATTAACTACTGTTCTCTGCCACCATAAGAGGGAGGTGCTGGGTTACACTATTTATTCAATTAATCCAGTGTTCAGTGTCTCTGATGGCCACACTGTGCTTTCTTTGGAGGGAAGCAATCCCTCCAATGGGATTTGGATTGAGTTTTAGACAGTTCAAAATCAAGCCATGCCCAATAAAATTACTTTGTCTACCCCCAGTGCAGCACAGAGAGCTATGGAAGCAATGCATGCTCATAAAAGTCATTGCCCTTTTTTTTTTTTTTTTTTTTTTTTTTTTTTTTGATGTGACAATGATGTATTTAAAATGCTTTTATTGGGTCTTCTATTCAAGGCTATTTCAGCAAAATAACAAAGAAGATTTGATTTTTCCCCCTCCATTAGTATGGAGTCTTACAGCTCTTTTCTGAATTAGGACAGCAAATAACCATTCTATGATGAAACAAGCACAGGACCTAAGGGGAGAAACATTCTGTGACTGAAGCAAATGTTCAGCTCATAAACATAAGCAAGATAATAAATGGCTGTTATTATTGACATTCCTAATTCTAAACTCAGTATCTTGATCCCACAGGACTAAGAAAACCTGAAGGAAGTCTCTTATCTGTTACTGAAGGATTGACTGGGCTGCTTACCAACTTCAAACAGTTTGGTTGCATTGAAGTCTTCACTCCCTGCAAGTAAACTCACTTCTGTGGCAGCTGTCCGGAAGGTATCTTCGATCCCTAAGACAAACATGTGTTAGTGGTGCTGGTGTTTTCCTGTTAAAACACAATGGAATCAGCTGCCTCCTTGCCACCCCTCCTTCCCCAGGCCCTGCAAGCTGCTCTGGTTTGGCAGGGGAGCATTCTGAAGTCACTGCTGGACTGCTCCTTTAAAAGCATAATGACCAAGGCATGTGTGCTGTTAGGAAGGTAGCGCAGAGCTACAGGCCTGAAGACAGGTGAGTAATTTCATCTCCATATGTGGGCAACCATTTCTCAAAGAAGAATTATGCTGTGACAAGGAGATTGGTGCTTGTTGGTCTCTCCCAATGCTAGGGGGTTAAAAGGTGTGAGTAGGCAAGAGATAACCAACCTCTCCAAGCAATTCCATCCCCATGACTTATAGCTATCAAATAAAACACCAGGATCTCAGCATACCAGGATCTATGAGCAGCCTTCGGTTAATTGTTTGCTATCAGTAGAGAGACACAGAGATTGCCAGAAAAATGATCTTGCCAAAGTACACGTCTTTCATTGCTGCCTTACTTCAGCCTATTGACCAGCCTAATGTTTCTGTGCCATGTAGGCTTAACACAAATATCTCGTCAAAAAAAAACCTCAAAAAGGTTTTAGGTTTTTTTTCCTTCTTCTCCATTGAATTAAAAACCTCTAAAGAGAGCAGAAAGATCTTTAATATGTGATAACTATATAGTTGATAATGAAGTCTATTCACCATCCATCTTCTTGCCAATGAACTTTCTCCTGCTCTCCCTGAACTGGAGCATAATAGTGGCCTGTAAAACTTCAAAACAGCCTCAGGGCAATTTTCAATAAAATTATCATAGGGTTTTGCCTTAAGTCCAGCACTAGATGTAGAATAATAGATACCCAAGAATCCATTACAAGGCAGTAATTCACTGCTGGAATTATAAACAGCAGAAGCTGAGCTTTGCCCTTGTAATTTTAAAAATGTCAGCACAGCCTCAAAGAGTGTATGTATTTTGCTTGCTGATCGTTGGAGGTCTGTTACATGACATAATATATTCTTTCAAGTTTGACACTGTTTGGCGCTAACTGGTAATAAGTACTAGAGAATACAACTGGGGGTTACTTGCTTTCTTCTGGAATTACCCCTTATTATTGAGGTTTTAGCATGTATGAGAGCATGCAGAAACATTTTCCCCTGAACTGCCTAGCAATGGAGACATGAATTTGTCTGGGAGTGAGAAACTTCCCTCCAACTCTCTCATCAAGTCTTCTAAGTCTCCTCTCCAGCACTGCTGACATTTCACTTCCCATTAAAAAAAGCCTGACCTCCAGTTTAAGAATTTCTGCCTTTCTGAGTCATTAAGTAAACTGAGAGTAGCGCATACCACCACGACCTGTGTTTTCACTTCTCTCTGATCTTGGGAAGTAATGAACTTGCACCTATCCCCTGCATTGTGGCAGCTACTGCATGACAAATTGGTCTAAACTCAAACACACAGCAACATTTAAAAAACAGTTTTCCATAGCAGCCTCAGATTTTCATGATGTAGGCTTGAGTGCTCAGCTCTGATTTTGCCAAAGTGAAGACTTGTGTGATGGCAAGGACACTTCAAATGTCAAGTCCTGTGAATGGGTGGGAGCTAAGGCAAGGTTTCTTGGCCATATTTTCTGAATATATTCAAGGCAAAACTATACATTCCTTCATCCCTGTTCACCATGCAGGCAATGCCATTCACTACACAGCAAAACAGGAGCTCATTGAGGTAACAGCACAGCTGGTTTGAAATTCTAAAACAGCTCCAAACTGGTTCCAAGAGAGTAGATTATACCCTTTGGAATACAAAACGCCTGTGCACTACCATGACCTAAAGAAAGCCTGTACTTGTCATTTAAGTCCCGGGGGATGGTGGACTGCATCTAGCAGTGTATCATTACTATGAATAAATGGCATTGAAAACCAGCGAGTCTTCCTACCGGACGCCTCACCTTGCCACGGAACGCACGGGCCCCAGGCTTGGCGTACAGGAGGGCACTCCCACCCACGCCCACCTCTCCCTGTTTCCCCCAGCAGCAGCTCCCAGGAGCAGCTCCCACCTGGGCAGTTGGGCCTGTCACAGGTGCGGGACTCGGTGGCCGTGCAGGCGTATCCGCAGGACCGCGTGCGCTTCTGGGTGCCGCTGCCGCAGGTGACGCTGCACAGGGACCACGGGCTCCAGTCGCCCTCGCCATCGACGTAGTCTGTGCACGGACGAACGCGAGGAAGGAAATGAAGAAACAAAACTCCTACTACCCAAAACTACTGTGTAGTGTTTTTTATTAAGAAGGCAAAACAAGAATGGAATCCAGATGTCTCTACCTGAAGCTTGGGCGGAACGCCAGGCGCAAGCCTGCTGTTTAAATGGTTTTCACACTTGGTGCTCCTCGGGGAAATGCATGCAACATTATTTGAAAAAATATTTCCTTTCTCTTTTGACCTCTTGGCAGCTGAGAATCCTCAGCTGCAGAGCTGGGTCATGAACTAGCAGTATACATCTATTCACATAATTTCCCTGCATATAGGAATATGTTTATGGACCACAGGCCAATGAGGGACAGGATAAAGTAAGTCTTCTTTTTAATCTTTTGAAAACACACAGCGATAGCACAACAGTTCTCAATTTTTAGAGAAAGGTGCATGTTCTTGGGC
The DNA here is from genome assembly GCA_013400515.1 of Erpornis zantholeuca. NCBI lineage: Eukaryota > Metazoa > Chordata > Aves > Passeriformes > Timaliidae > Erpornis > Erpornis zantholeuca. Next base: position 36,592 of record VZTN01003875.1, read on the forward strand.
TATGAGAAGCTAAAGGGTCATGAGTGAAAATCACAATTTTGTTTTTCAGTCCCTTGAACAGGGTACAGATAGTTCAGGAATGCTGCTGCCAGGGAACTGCGTGCTCCTCTTGCACTGAGAACAACATGCAATTTTTAGTGTTTCATGTGGACTAACAAATAACATCAAATCTGGCTATTTACTAGAAGGAACCTTCTGAAAACATGACTTTATTCTCTTCTGGTAGTTGGCCAAAGGCACTGGACACCAGGTCTGCACCACAGAAGCTGGTGCTGCTGTGGGTTCCTAAACTCTTCAGAACCAGCCTCCTTTGTGTGCTGCATTAAACTGTTGCACATCCCACCATGTGAAGGCCACCAAAGCAAGCCCATGAACCCATTCCAGTTTTCTTGCCTTCCCACTGGCCTCAACTGATGGAACATTTGGCTTAATGGTTTTCCCTGAAACTTACAGGGGATATTTTACTGACCCTGTGATTATAACTTGTGGCTGTAGCTCCTTTGTGTTACACCACCATTGGTAGCAAAGCAAAATCTGGTTTAGTGGCTCTGAGGGAGCCCTGCTCTCTAACTCTAGGTAAGAGTACCTAAGCTACAGCAAGACCCAGGGAGGATCCCTGCCCTCCCTGGCCTCTGTGCTACACGAGATTCCCACTCCCCCCACGGCCATGCTGCCTGTGGGCTTCCTGAGCTGGTTAGTAGAACATGTAACTTGATTTGTACCATATGTAATGACTGATGACAACTCTGTGGGGTGCTATTAAACATTTATTGCCAGGAGTATGGCAAGGTTATATATCTCACTCGGAGCAAGCTGCCTAGATGTGAGCTCCTTGTGGCAAAGACCTTTTGTATTTCTCCTCCTTTTCTGACATGGCTGATGATGGGGAAGCCACCACACTGGAATCAGGTGTCCGTGGTGAGATGTGGGTGTGAATATGGCTAATGTTGGTATCCAAGACTCATGGTTCTGGGATTTGCCAGCAGGCAGGCACCACAACACATCAGATGTCTCAGGAAAATGTGATCTGCCCACTGTACCTGGCCCTGCTCTTCTTCCCAGCTCTTTTCTAACTCTTTTTTTCCATGTGTTTGGCAAGAAGGAGGGCAGGTGAGCAGGAGCAATGGCTGTCAAACAACCCAGCCCAGGAGGCCCAGGAAGGGCAGGGAGAGCCCTTGGCAGTGGCAGGAGGAGAGAGAGACACACACAGGAAAGGTGTGAACATGTCGGTGGGTGGAATGTCTAAGCCCCACATGGGCAGGATCTGCTGCTACATCCTCCTGGACAAGCCCAGCCGCATACAGCATTAGACAGAAGGGCAGGAGCTGTTTCCAGTTAGTTGGATGCTCAGGGGTTCAGCAGAGAGCTCTAGGATAATTTTTAGACCTGCCTACCTAGTGTTTACACCACACTATGATGCACACTGCTGAATATACCACGTTAGATTTTCAGCTCAACCTGTTCTTCCTATTTTTATACTCGTAATTCTTACTATGGTTTTTCTACCACAATTATTTGTGAAAGCAATTTTATTTAACTTAAATGAATAACTACCTAAGATATGAATTCTTGGCAATAAACCCTGCCCACGAATAAATGTAGGTGCAAAAATAATGAATAGACTTTAATCTTCTGGCCACAAAATTTAATACATATGTATGTGTTCAAACACACCATTCCACGAAAACTCTCTTTTGATTTTTAAGACTCTAGTACTTCAAGTTAGCCAAATCATGGGAAAAATAAGGCTGAAGCAGTGCATGACAGGCACCCTGCAGCATCTGGGGAATAACAACAGAAATGCCAGGGTAAAAGTACTGTGGCTCTGACACCTTGTTCTGACTAAAAGTTGTTCATGTTTACACACAACTTGAATTCAAGGGGTTCCTGTGAGCATAGTATAGCTCACCTCCCTTGGGTCATTGCCATGTGGACAGTCACAGCCTGTCAGGGCAGTGAATAGCTGTAGCTCCTCTCTGTTTCTAGTTTCTGCAACTGTTCCATACAACAAGCTGAAAACAATTGTTTTTGCTGTGACACATCTGGAAGAATATTACACACGCAAATACACAATGTTCCTGCTGCACATGCCACTCCCCACACATGCGCCAACATAATTCATCTTATTTGTGTATCCACCAAATACTACCATGTTTCAGATCTTGCTTATTTATCCAACAGTTATATTCTGCTTCCCAAACCACCGCACGATTCTAAATTTGTACTTATCCTTACTCCAAAAATAAATATGAAACCTTGTTTCCTCTACTTTTAAAAAAAGCACACGTTGGACTAAAAAAAGGCTGTCTTCTGGGATAACTGGTATGATTTTCAAGATTATAGACTTACTAGTGGAATGCAGCTACCACAGTACAGCTTGTGCATCTGCACAGATTTGTATTTAAAAGCTGATGAACAAAAGCCACATGTTGAAAAATTCTATTTTGCTTGGCCTGCTCTCAGCGATGCCTCACCATTCTCATTTCCCCCACGCTTGTTTTTACAATCCCAAGATGCCCATACGAGGCCTGGAATGCAAACTTACCATACTCTGGCTGCTCCTTGGACTCGAATGTCCGGTGACTGGGTGCATGACTATCCCACCCACCGAGAGGGTTTAGGAAGTTGCTGTCCTCAGTAGTGCTGTCATACTTGTAGTCCTGGTCACCGCTGCTCATGCGAGTCAAGGTGGAGGACCTCTGCCACCAGTTCCTCCAGTCAGGTGATGGTGCTGGCCAGCTGGGCTTGCTGCTCTCCTTCTGCAGGTTCTTGTCTGTCTCCGTGTCAGGGCCATCCACCACCTCAATGGTAACCTATGGGATTCAAAACAGCCCGGCCTGACTGTCAGTGTCTCCTCCTGGGCAGCAGGAAACTTTCCAAACAGCAAAGACAAGGTGCTGCCTGGCAAAGGGGCTGTGCAGTACTTTTGAGTTCTCGTGTTGTAGACCACGTGCAGATTACTGAGCCCTGAGATATGCAGAGGCTGAGTGATTCCTTCTGCTACCTCTGCTGAATCAGACCTTGGAACAAAAGCTAGGAAAAATCCTGCACAAAATAATAACCCATGCTGTGCCTAAAACCTCTGCTGCAGAATTTTCTGACCTATGGGGAAAAGGTGTTTAGAGCCAAACATGTATGACCAGGAAAAAGAAAACGAAACCTGTATTCTATGCTGAGGGTGAATTTGAGGCAAGCATGAAGCACACCAGTGTGCAGAGCCTGTTCCAAGGCCTTGGGCTGACTCAAGATGGGGCTAAGCAAGGCCATGAGTGGGAAGGTGAAGATGCAGAGCCCAGGTATCTCCGGATTTGCATCTGTCCTGCCTTCTGGCAGCAGCCCAGCTGTTACTGCTGCATGAAACCACACTTTGTGGCAGTGATGAGAGCCAGCAGCTCCTCTGACCGAGCTGAGTAAGTGATTTGCTGCAAAGCCCTCTAAAGTAGGTCCTTTTGTCATGCTGGAAGAGTATAATGACCTGTTATGGTCAACCTGTTTATAGTTTCTACAGAAGCCCAGAACCAAAATTCAAAGTTTGCTGCCCAATTCCCTCACAGACATCACAAATGTAAATATCACTGTGCATAGGAGCAACCCTTGATTGTTGCTTTCTGTGCTGAACAATGTGTAATTGTAAAACTCTTGGATAAAAACAGTGTGTGCATATAGGTGGCTATTTAGGTAGAAGCAGAGACTAGCCACGAGAAACCTTGGCTCTGTGAGTCATGGAAGCATTGCCTGGTCACAGATAAATCATAGAATGCTCTGTTATTTCATGCTAATGTGGTTCAGTGATTACACAGGACTGACTAAACAACCAGAAGTGACTATCAGATATATCTATAATGTTTAACAGGTATGGAGGCATTCTCAGCCTTTCAAGATGGTACACAGTGAAAATCAGGTTGTATAGAACAGAAATAATGTACTATTATGCTAAAGTCATTTACACAGCTCTGTGGATATGCATGGTGCATAACCAATTAGTTTTATACAACTGTTATTAGTAAAACCACAAGACACACACAAGAAAAGGAAAGAAAAGGCCACAGCTACCTGTGACCCACAGAGTGTGACACAGAAAGCAAAGCAGAACTGTCATATCTTCAGAGCTGCAGACATCAACAGTGCATACACATCCTTTCTTTGGAGAAAGGAGATTTTGAATCTATTTCATGCTTTGCAGTTTGCCATAGACCAGGCCATTGAAATGAAAAAACTTGCAGGCTACTATGAAGATCCACTGGGAGAAAGAGCAAGAGCAAGGAAAAGTGCAGTTGTCAGCCTAATAGCATCTTTACACAAAGGGTATTCCATCCCAGGCTAAATATGGGATTGGAACGATTACTTCATTAAACCTCAGTTTCTACAGACCAAGAATTAAAATGGATTTCATAAACTTGAAAACATCAGGGTCAGCTCAGGTATTCAAAATTGTTTCATCTATTCAAGCAAAACAGAGTTTTCACAATAAATGGAAGGAAATCACCTAACTGAGTGGCAACCACTGCCAGTGGTGGGGCTTTAGTACTCCCCACCTGGAAATTGGTACAACTCTAGTACTTAAGGAGCAAGTATTTTTTAGGACCACACTAACTCTCTGAGGTGGAAGAAAACAACTCCTCTGATAAAAAATAATGGTAAGTGCTCCATTTGCTTTGATAATCTACAGCTGTGTGATGGTCAATCAGCATGAACGTGCATTATTTCAGCCAGGGACAATTTGAAGAACCACAGGAACTTGGTTTTAAATAATGATTGATGCTGCCAAGTCAGTTTAAGGAAAAGAGGGTGTGCAGGGACAGAGGAATGTTCGCTGAGCTTGGTGTTACACTGGTGAGGAAGGGCAGGTGGAACACCCAGGCTTGCAGCGTTGTCAGGCCCCACCAGACCTCAGCAGCACTGCCACTAACTTACTTCCAAGACATGTCTGTGCAATCAGAGAGCCATTGCAGTCTGTTTTTACCACGGAGGAGGCTTATGAGAAAGGCCTCTAAAATGAGTTTTCCAACACACAGCCAATGTAAAAACCAAAAACAGCACGAGAAAAAATCCAGTGTGGTAGTCTGACAAATAACTGTGTTCCTCTCTCCACTGCTTTAAGCTTTGATTACCAAGGTGTTTATTGTGGCATAAAAATAATACAGTGAAAGAAATTCTATAAAGAATCCTGAGATTGTCTGAACTGCTACTCTTGGAAATTAGAAGCCACCTTCAATCAACTCTGGTGTTTTCAGGGACTTGGCTGTGCTCTGATGAGCTCCATTTGACTTAATGGACCTTCCAGAGGCAGGGAGGAAATCAGGGCATAATCCTAGTAAATCCTCCACTCTGTGACCCAAAAGTTAGGGCAGAATTGTGAGAAGAGGATGCTGTTTCAGGTGAGCAATTGCTCCCTTATCCCAGTGTAAAATTTTGAAAAATCAGCTTTCACTGAACTCTTCCAAGTACTTGCAGACAGACTTGGAGTGTTAGTCCATGACTGTACATACACATATACTTGTACACATACATGGCACTGAAACATGGAACTTGTTTCATCAGTTTCTGCACTGGGGGCTGTTTAGAAAAAGGAATAAAGAAAGCAAGAACTAGAGAATAAAGATCAAGAACTAGAGCGATAAACAACAGGCGTTTAGAGAAGCTCTGGAAAAGCTTTTGTGTTATATAAGTATTCCAACAAAAACACGTTATCTTTAAAATTAAAAAATAGATCTGGTTTAGCAATTCTATCTTGGAGACCATTTTAGAGGCTCATTTCTTCTTCCAGTGATTATCAAAACTGTAAAGATTATTTTTTTTTCTCAAGCTTCCCAAAATGTCTGTGGTAAAACAGTTCTTGTATAAATCCACAACCATCCCCAGAAGTATTCAAACCTAAAATAAAGCCACTTCTTTTATGGTTGTACAAGTTAGGAATAAGGACATTCCTCTGAAAACTGTTAAAAGCAATTGGCGTAGGCATATTAAAACAACAGATTTGCAGTCAGTTTCTAATGAAACAAGTGTATCAAGCACAGATGTCTCCAGACACCAACATCCAATTTTCTCCTGGCCAAAAATATACAGAAGATAAATATTATCCCAGCCTGCTGGAGTGCACAAAAAGTTCTGTGTTCTTCATCCTGTTTACTGAGACAATGTTTCTGAATTCACTTTACTGGTGTAAACATTGCCCTAAGCAACTGGAAGATTATGTTTCAGGAAGAACTATATTTGTGATATTGTGCAAGCAGCAGATCCTACAACATTTCTATCCTATTTCTTTCATGCAATCAATGCAAATTTTCAATACTGAACTTGCCATTCTGGTAAGATAAGGCATATACAAGTCAGCAATGAGGTAAGTAAAGCAGGAGAACAGAAACAAGTTCATTGTAAGAGACTGAAATGGTAAATCTGGCTTTATGCCACATAATTTTAATTAAAATGCTATCAGCAGTGACACCAATTTACTTCTGGTTGTGCCATGCCACTTACAATGGTTTTCTGGACTTGAAAAGTGAAGGACCCTCAAACTTCGTTGGGAGCCAAGAAGACAACGTGACTTGAAACCTGACATTTCTATTTAATGCTGTCAATCCAATTTGCAATCCCTGATGAGCCCAACTGAACCCCAGAAATCAAAATGTGTTCTAGCTCAGAATTCTGCACTCTGCAGTGAGCTCTTGTTGCAGCACGACACTGAGAAACCTGCACAGTTACTGACAGTGGTTTAACCACGGGGGAACAACCAGCTCCAGCTTCCAGCACTGCACCTGGCAACAACTGCTGGGTGCTACCTCAAGGTATTAAACCTCAGGAGCCTTATAAGAAACAAGCACTGCTGGAGCCCCCCAGCTCTTCCTGTGCTAAATTAGAGATGAGACTGGTAAGACTGGTCAGACTCTCTTGAGTCTTCTGTGACAACACCAAGAGGGTGCTGCTTTCGAATGCAGTGAAACCAGCAGCCTCAAATGACAAAAATAAATGAGAGCTACAAAGTACATCTAATAAAACGTGTGAAAAGTGACATTATGAAGCAGGTGAAGGTGAGGGAAATGGACATGGGTGAACCTGGAGAAGAGTTGAAGTCTGCAGTTCTTTTTTAAAAGCAGACCACACAGCCTTGTTTCCCTGTAGCTGTGTATGTTCCTAGAGTGGGTGGTTTTGTGTAGAGGTTTTTCTAAAAGAAGGTACTAACCCAGTAGGTAACAAAGAGAGAAAATAGGTAACAAATAGATAACAAAGCTAATGCAGCAGCACTGGAGTGGAGTGACTGGTAGATATGGCCACAGGCCTCATGGCAAATGTCAAAGGCCAAGCAGGCATTAACTTCTTCTGGTTTAAAACCACTCCTATCAATTAACACGGTTAAACATGGTTTTAAACAGGAATCCTACCTGTTTCTGTGCAGTTTTCACCCAGAACATGTCACGTCATCAAAATGTTTAACACATCCATTACAACTGGAGCTCATCCAGATGTGTTTCAGCTCTATTTGTCATGAAGCTTGACCAAGATTTAAATTCAGTGAGGAGTATTAATACCCACAGAATGCCCTTATTGCCCCAAGAGGTTGTGATCTCCCCGTCCCTGGAGGTGAGACTGGGCTGAATAACCTGAGATAGGGCTCTGAATAACCTGGTCTAGTGGAAGGTGTCCCTACCCACGGCAGGGGAACTTGATGATCTTGAAGATCTTTTCCAACCCAAACCACTCTACAGTCCTAGGAGTTTTCCCTTTTCTGCTCGTTTGTCATGGTGTCGAGCACTGCTGGGGCAGCAGCAAGGCAGTGCAACAACAGAGCAGCACACTCCCTGTCCCTGTTACAGTTCACAACCCTGGGAAACCAGCAGTGAAAAGAAAAAGGGAGGGACACGGGCAAAAGTTCAGTTGCAGGTTGAAACATCTGGCTCCAAACAGAGGGCTGGCTGCAAAGAGTGGAGAGGTTGTAGAAGGCTGTTTGGAAAACACGAGAAAAACCCATCAGAAATGTAAAATAGGCAGGTTCCTGTACACCTCCCATGTGACTTAATTCTGCTACTCAGGGCTAAGAACAATTCTGACTTACTCTGAAAAATAACCCTGACCAATTACAGGATCTGCACAGGCGTCCCTTGGCTAGCCTGTCAAACAAGTGCAAACCTAGACAACGGGGATTTTCCACTTGTGAAAGGAAATCCAAAGAAACCATGTGATCAGTTTTTGTAATCCCCTTCTCATCTAGAAGTCTTCCAGGCATTGACAGAATTGGTTAAATGACAAAAAAGAAAACAAAATACCCCAAACCAAGCAGCCAGTCTTTGCTCAACAGCAGCTACCGTGGTTACTCTCAACAACTAGTGTGGAAGCACAGCTGAAGCATAAAATGCCACTTGAAGTGATGGGAGATTTTACAAGGCTAGAACACCACAAGAAGGCCAATAAGTGTTGCCCTGGTCTTGCACACAAAGAGTCATATTCATTTGCACTACTGCAGCTCTGACTGTTGCTTCTGAGGGCTTTCTGGAGATAGTCTGCTGTACTTAGATTATTATCTGATAAATACAGAAGTACCTGGGGTAATCTGAATTCCTCTGATGGTGTTCTGATATTCACCAGTTCATCACTAAAAGCGCACACACCAGGGCATGATACAGCAAGTGCCATCTCACAGCAACCAGAGAAGGAATGGCCCTAGAGAGAACTCACTGGAGTATCTTTCCCACCTGCTTTTTTGGAAGAATTTTATGCCTCTTTCTTAGATTTTTAATTTCCCAGGTATAACTTCCATTAAAAAATGTTATTTTTGGTCTATGCAGTAGAAGGAAAAAGAGGTTTTGAGTCTTTGAGAAGAAAATGTGGTCACTGTGCTATCTTAAAACAGGGGCTGTTTTCTCCTTTCCAACTACTCGGTCCTGGGAGAGCTTTAAATCAACACTGCCAGGATTGTACCTTACAGACCCAGGAGCCATTGTGCAAAAAGTAAAATAAGCATCAATTCTGTTTTCACCTGCCAAATAGCTGATGAGAAATTTGCAAGTCAACAAGTGTCACTATTTCTGTTTATGTCAGTATAGTACTGTTTAACAAGCAAAAATTCACTATAATCCTGTTTTTCCTAAAAGAGTAGACCAACTTTTACAGCTTTTAGGCAAAGAAAGAAACTTTCTCTGTCTCTGTAAGGAATTAATGGGAGTTTTATCTCCATGAGGCTTGACCAGCTGCAAGACTGTCAACCAAGAACTTAAAGAAGCTTTGTGTATCATTATTTACGCACCTAGGTAAGCAGAGTAAATGCAGAGTAAATAAAATGCAGAACTTAGGAAGCCTGATTCTGAAAGGGCTCATGCTCGTGCACAAGAGCTCTGGGATCAAAGCTGCCCACTGCTTTCTAGTTTACAGGACTAGTCTTCCCAGTTCTCAGAGTCCAGCAAAACTGCTGACATAGTTGCTGACATATTTCCAAGATCAGGTGGTGGAAAAAGAGGTCATAGCAGCAGCAGTTATTATGAAGACAAGCCAGGGAACTGTTTCCATCTCTTTTATCTATTCCCTGGTCTAAACATTGTATGCTGTTACCACTCACAGAAGGTTTTTGTTTCCTCCTGTCCTCTGCAGTTTACATACTGTTCAAACAGCAGTGTTACACTGTTTGCCTCATGCCACAGTCTGCAGCCCCTACAGCTTCCCAATCTTCCCTTCCTAAAGCTTTCTGGAATGGTTCTCCTAGCACAAGAGTTGTTCCAGCTCCTCTATGGTGAACACAAGGGAGTCACACCATGGAGGCAGCTTGTTCTCACCAGTCATGGAATCATAGTCTGGTTTGGGTTGGAAGAGGTTTTAAGGATCATCTCATTCCACCCCCATGCTATGGGCAGGGACACTTTCCCCTATCCCAGGTTGCTCAGAGCCACATCCAACCTGGCCTTGAACACTTCCAGGGATGGGGGCAGCCACAGCTCTCTGGGCAACCTGTGCCAGGGCCTCACCACCCTCACAGTAAAGAATTTCTTCCTAAAACTACTCTAAACTTATCCCCTGTCAGTTTGAAGCCATTCTCTCTTGTCCTATCACTCCATGCCCTTGTAAAAGTCCCTCTCCAGCTCTCTTGGAGCCCCTTTAGCACCGGAAGGTGCTCTGAGGTGTCCCTGAATCTTCTTTCCTTCAGGCTGAACAGCCCCAGCCCTTTCAGTGTGTCTCCAGAGCAGAGGTGCTCCAGCTCTCTTAAGCATGTTGGCCTCTCACCAGCAGATCTATTATATCCTTACATACATACTTCTTAGGCATATCAAAAGGATGGTAATTTTGTGGGCTGGGGGACTATAAGAAGCCGGGAATTAATTTAACCAGAAAACCAGATCTATTAGTGCATTGTTTTTATAAGCACATCTTAGGCAGAACAACATTTGAATTTATTGTTTCGGTTAAAAGAGACTGCTTATTAATGTCAATTTTGCTTTAAGGCCCTGAATTAAAAACAAATCACTCATTTTTTCCTCTTTCCGATCCTTGAAGTTTCAAGATGCAAGTGGCTTGTAAGAGGCTGTTCCAAACCCAAGAACAGTTTGAGGAATAACATATAACAAAGTTTCTTGCAGACAACTTTTTTTAGTCCAAGCAGCTGTTGCTGGAGTAAAAAATTAACTCTAAGTCTCACTTCAATACAGAGGAACACATTTTGAGCTGAAACTGAAAGACTTGTTCTCTGAAAACCTTTGTGGATGGTTGCATTTTGTAGTAGCATACCAAAAGCAAATCTGATCACAAACAAATTTTACAACAATAAATTGAAGACAGAAATTAAAATACCCATTTATTATCAATGAAGGTAAAATGCTCCAAAATGGCAATCACAAAGATGGGTTTAGTATCACAAACAGGTCTACACTGATCTCCACACTTACGCAATCAACACTATCCAAGGAGAAATTCAGAAAAAAATTGCAATATGTGCATTAACTTAGAGAGAAAAAGTGTGTATTATATATGTGTTATATATCATACTATGTTATATTACATTATATTGTACTATATACATTATCTGTTGGTACAGACAGATTGTCTGTCTGCATGTCAGGGAAGCCAGGCTGAAAGCTGTCTTGGTTCAGGAAAATAACTTAGTGTAAGTTATAAAAAAATCAGATGTTAACATAGATTTGTACCTGAATGTTGGGATTCTGCCCATTGATATCTGCTTTTGACAGGTCAGGGAAGTTTGGGAGATCCAGGAGAAAAGATCTGGGTCCATCTCTTTGCAAGGACGTATGCCCGTTCTCCTGCCTGAACTGCTCCTTAGGGAATGGCTGGTGGGCAGCCTGGAGATCGGGATATTCTCGTCGCTCCTCGGGGTTCAGGGTGAAACTGTCTTCAGGAGAATGGTCCTCTGCAGCCAGTGTGTTCTGGGGAAGGAAACAAGGCACAGTGATGACAACTGAGGACGTGCAGGCCTGCCAGTGCCCCCATCCCCCCAGTGGCTGCAGCCTTACAGCACCCAGACCCACGGCTCACTACTGAAACACAAGTCTGTAACCAGCTGACACAAGATAAAATGGAGTCAGACTTGGGCCCTTAGCTTTCCCAGGCTCCTGAACCATTCCAGCCTCGTGGTGAGCACCTACAAATGGACACAAGCATCAGGCTTAAAACAAACCTAGAAACATGAGGCTCTGAAGAAACCCCTGGGAAATCAAGTTGTACCACATTAAACATGTCCCTGAAAATGCTGAAAGGCATCCTTCTTATAAATCATTTTAGTTTGCTTTGTTCCAAAGCGAAGCAAAAACACTAACTGTTAAGGCCATGTTGAAATTTATGGTATTAAAAGATCCTACCGCTGAGCTGGCAACCTCCCCTTCTCTCCCCTCAGTCTGCAACAACTTCCATCTCGTCTCTGTGTTCCTCACCCAATTTCTCTGGTCTTGAACATCTGAACCTTCCTTCCTCTGGGACCTCATTTTCATGTTTGCCTAATGGTGGGATTGAATTTCACCAAGCTGTGGGTCAGCGGTTAATGCTTTTGTTATTGTTGAGCGTACTTTTGGGTTTTGTAGTATATTACAGCAGCCTGCCTCTGAACCAGTAGCACTGCTGCCACTGCCTTTGACCTCACCAAGGAGACACATTTAGTATCAAAACACAGGCTCCCTGGGTTAGGACTGGCCTGGGGACTTGGGGAAAAAACAGCAGAGAAGGCCAATCTTCTTATGGCTACAAAAAAAAAAAAAAGCATGGGGCAGATTCAGCACAGGTTTTGGGTTTGACTCAGCTGAAAAATTTTAGCTTGAGGTCTTAGTATGACTGCCTGGGGAGTTTTTATTTTCAGTTCATAAAGAGACAGCAAGCATGGAGAGGGTAAATGTTAAAGACCTATCTTTTAAAACAAGCACAATTAAAGTGGAATGGCCACATGTGGTTCTGGCTCTACTGAAGCATATTTTTGCCAGCATTTCTGGTTAAACACAATCTCCATCCAGCTCCCCTGGTTCAAATTAAGCCACAGCATACCTTTAGCTAAGCTCTCAGATAGATAACAGCTCCAATGCCTTTTATTTTGTGTTTATTTGCTTAAAAGGTTCTAAATTGAGCTTTAAGGAGATTTTACAATGTAACCTGTGCACATTACAGGAAAATATTCAGTGAGTTAAAATTAAGCTTGAAGAGTTAATCTCGGACTAAGAGAAACTGTCTCAAGTAAAAATGAAGGTGGTTCTCCTCTACCCTCCTCACTGAAACTCATTTGTAAAGAGCAAAGTGAGATTTGGCAGAATTAATATTGTCTTTGTATTGTCACGCCCAGAATGGTTACACTGAAAGTGCCAAAAAGGCAATTTTATACATTTATCTATGGCACAAAGAGAATTTGGATACAAATTCTGATCTAGTGTATGTGTGCAGCACTAAAAATGTGTGTGCTCCTAACAGTTTGCTTTGCTTGAAGGCAAAACCAAGCTCCTCTCTTTGCTGGAGACCAGGAAGGACTTTCAGATGCCTTTGGTGGCCCACCCATTATTCAGTATAAAGCAGAAAGCAGATCACACAGCAGCAAGCTCTGGGAAACCAAACTGAGGGCCACTTACCTAACTTTAGGTTCCTTACTCATATGCTAGAGCTTTAACTTAACATTTTTCATACAGAATTTAACGTGCTTGGTGCATGAGGATTAAATGGCTTTTCAGTTATGTCTGACTAACAACAGGGTGTAATAGTGCTGTGATTAAATTACTTCAGTCAGGAACCAAAAAAAAAATCTGGTACTTAACTACTTTTACTGGGATATCATGCCCATAATCTTACCTTTATTAAAAATAAAGTAAGATTTTATTAAAAACTAATAAAATTCTCACATACAATTTTCTAATTTCCCTATCTGCCTGCCCCTTCAGGAGCATCCTGATTCTCCCCATTAACATACCATGCAGGTAGAGCTGGCCAAGGACTTTGGAGAGCCACATTTAAGTTTCTGACCAGACTTGGTGTGTGATCCTGACTGGTCATGGTCTGCCGTTGCCTCGGTGGGGATAACAGCACTTCCCTTCCTCACTGAGATGTTTGCGGGGAGCTCAGCAACTACAATAATAAGGGCTATATAAAACGCTTTTAATAGTGTCACACAGATGGAATATCACATGGAGTTAGTTAGGAAATTGTCATGGTGAAGTAATGACATCAGGCTGATCGGGCCCACTACCAAGCTGCTTGGGGCAGCGACTGTCATTAATTACAGGCCGAGCGCGATGGGGCTGTGTGACGTTGGGAAGAAAAACGGAGGGAGGACAAGGCAAGTGCTCCATCCCAAAGGCTGCTGCAGGCAAGGGAGGATGGACCACTCTGCTTGCTCAGGGTGACCCCAGTGACACATCAGGTACACATTTCTGATCGCAGCGACTGCCAAGCCCCAGAGCAGACACTGAGGGGGACACGGAGCTTGACTTCAAAAGCAGGCTTGACTAATGCCTGGCAGGAATGGCCCAGGTTAAACAGTGTGTGCTCTGCCTAGAGGCAGTGCTGTCTCTCAGTCCCTTTGGCACTAAGAAAGCCCAAGATAGACTCCTTGGGCCTCTGTGTCGTACTGCAACACAGGCAAATGGAAATGCCCAACATGTGTGATCACTGCAGTTACCTGCTCATGGTACCACCAGTGAAAGGACATTTGTTTCCAGTTAGTAAAATGAAGAGAATGTCCCTTTTTTAGGAAGATACTTCTTGGTCTCATGTCTAAGCTGATTTGCAGTATTATTAGAAATGTGAATTTCTGGTAAAAAGATTAAAGAGGCTGCCACAAATAAAAGTGAGCGTGAACTGCATCTGAAGAGAAGACTGTGCTCACTCTGTGCTACTGCATTAGCTCTGCAAAGGCTCTTCCAAGACTCATCTAGCAGGAAAAAGTTTGTCCTTATTGCAATGCCAGCATCTTTTCTGAAGAAAACAGGGTTTATGTTCCAAAGCTAATAGATGAAATTTAATTATCTTTTCAGGGGGGATATTCTTCTCTTCTTATTTTTACGTTATTTCCCATGTTTATATTTCACACTATTTATTTTTAGGTGTACACAGTTTTATTCCTGATGCTTGGGAAAGCAGTGTTGCTTGCCTTCCTTTAAAAGCTATGTCACTTCATTCAGAACTACTGACTCAGTTTCTTTGAAGTTATGACATTTCTAATTCAGGCACACTGGTTTCTTACTCAAATGATGCATCTGCTCTAAATATTTTAAGATAAAACACTTTTTCCCCCTTCATTTAAGAGGATTATTCACAATGTTTAAACTTTCCATTAAGATGATTTTGGGAGGTTACTCATACTGGCTGTAAGCTACAGTTCTGCAAGCCCCATGGAATCAGAAAATTATAGAAGTACCTAATACAAAAACAGCTTAAGATTTTTGAGTGTTCCAAGTAGGGACAGTATATAAGGGCAGGAACATATAATCCATAGTTGTGTGACAATCTGACTCATTATTTGCATTACAGAATAATGCACCTTGCAACACCCATCTCTGAAAAAGGGAGGGCAGTAGGTCAGTAGATATGAATGTCTTTGTGTACATCTATTAACCACAAAAAAGGAGCAATTCACACAGATTTTGTGAGGATAATTCAGTGCTGATGACCCAGGCAGGACTTGCACTATGGCAGGGTTTAAGGCCCTAAGAGACAACCCAGCATGCAGGAAAAATGTTCTGCCTGATACTGCAGCTTAACTCTTCAATAATCAGAATGGGATTTGAACACCCTCCTTGGCCTTCCCGTGATGTTCCTCCCTCTGTACTAATAGACACGAGCTGCAGGGAAATGTACTGTTTCTCTTCCCCACAGAGAAGCTAAACAGAAATGGCAACTTGTAAAGATGAGGGGAATATCAAACTAGGGGAAAAAGGAATTTCTTGCAATTTTGGCAAGCAAGGAGTCCATCTCCCTCATCTCTTCCTTATTTTAATACCATTTCCAGTTCTGGAAAAACAACCAGGACACAGAAATGACTGTAGCTACAGAAAATATTCTGAAGCAGCTGCTCTTTCTCTGTCCTTCATATTTATTACCTTCCTTCATTCACTCCCCACTTGCCAAAGTAAGGGCACATTTGCAAGCACTGCTAACTATGGAGTTGAGAGGATTCTGGAAAACTGATACAACTTGTACTCAAACAGCGCCCAGGCAGCAAGGGAATCTATTACTAAATCCCTGCTGCAGCTACATTGCTTTCTTATTTCTGGTATACTCCTTTGAAATATCTTGTAAAATGATCTTGACAAGAGGTCTTGAATTGAAAACCGAGGGTCTGTCACTGCACTTTCATGATGCACCTGTACAGCATCTTCAACCACCAGCAACAAGGAACTTTTATTTATTAGGAAACTTCACAGACGCTATAAAAGATTATATTGCTATCAGAGACAAAATGAGGCCCAGGGCCTTCACAGAAAACCATTATAGCCATTAGGACTGGTTTCATTTCCCACCTGCCCAAACAGATTGTTTTCATTTTGAAGGCTGTCCTGGGTTTTCAGGTTAGTGCTAAAGGACCACTTCAAAATTAAGCAGTCTGGGGAAGCCGAGTAACACACCAGGATACTACATGAGACTCTCACCTCCACAGATCCAAGATGTGTAATGAACTTGGGTGATCTAATTCCTGGAGTTTATTTATTTTTTTCATCTATCATGAGTGTAAGCAGCACAGGACCTCTCAGGGCGAGGTATAGGGACAGTGTCAGAGAAGCAGGCAGTGAGGGTAACAGCTGAGAAACATTATCAGAGATACACAGAGAAAGATTTCTTTTATGGTTAATGCCACATGCCGTCCAGGCAGTCAGACAGAAAGTCAGACAAGAGGGGCATCACATCAACCATACCCCTACTAAGATATTCTCATTTTTTCTTAAAATGAGCTTGCCCCTCACTCACATATAGCAGTGAAGTGAAAGATCTTACCTATCTTTAGAAAACTGCACAAACTAATTGTTTCAATAATAAATAGTGCATTTTTGATATTCACTGCTAATAAATAATTTAAAACAGACTACATTGGCTTGCATGCACACCATTGTTTTCACTACGCAGGTTCAAAATAGAGCATCTGCTTTAAACGTTGTGCAAATAAAAGATGATAACAGTTGGGAATAATAATGATAACAAAGTTCTGTTAATCATGGTCTGTGTTTTAATAGTTCTCTATTATTCCCCAATTCTACAGCAAAATTGGTAAAATGAGTGTATGCAATTCTAACTTGCATACTATGCAAGTCTAACTTGTGTGACTAAGCGGCCATGGAAAGACCAAATCCAGTGATCCCACAGTGTATTGCCCTGAGACACATGAGCTTCAGGGGCTGTATGGCTCTTGAAGTGATTTTGTCTCTGTGGAGAACAGGATGGAGCACAAATAGTGTCGCAAGTAAGAAGCTCAGGGTGGGTGTCGCTCCACAGCCACAGCTGGAGCAGCGGTCTCTGCAGATGCTGGGTGCCAGCAGGAGCACAGTGAGGTGCTTGGGATGCCCCAGTACACACCCAGCCCACCACAGCTGGTTTTCTGCCTTATGCTGAAACAGCCAGGAGCTGCATACAGCAGAACCAGCATCTCAAAGCATCTGGGCACATTCATCTCAGAGTCGCAGCTTTTGAATTTTAGGGCTTCTACACGAAAAACTTCTCTGTGTAGCCCTCATGGTTAAGCAGAAAATCATGAGAACTGAATGTGTAGCCAGGATATGTGTTATGACTGCAGAGATCCTGGGGCTGTAGGGCTGAGGGCCCCTTCTCACCTAGGAAGTCTCAGACAGCTCTTTGGAGGCCCATGGCCAACAGCACCTCAGGAGCCTTTGCGCTGGAGGAAAAGGCTGTTGCCTTGTTGAACCTTGTGAACTGACACATCCCGAGTGCCAGAGCAGCTCCAACACCACTGCTCCCCCACTGAGCCAGTTCATGCACTTGCACTCGTCAAGCTTTGGTCCATCCTTTGTTCAGGTTCTGCTTGGGAGCTTCACCCACCAAGCTTCCTGTCTCCTCCACATGGCTGGCAAACTGTGGGCCCACGTCTGAATGCTTCTGGCAGACAATATTTTTAACTCTGAGCTTAAGGAGAAAACTATCCATATTATACTCAGATCTGGCAAACTTTTGCTACATGTTGTGGACACACATTTCACATCACAGCTATTTTTGATGCTCTGTTGTTTGCTTGTATTTCATGTTTTCATTCAGCTGGAAAATACAAACAGTATGGTTCAACTTGGAGGTGAAGAGCTGCCAGTTTGTATAAACACTTTGATAATAGAAACTTGGTGGTGATTACAGCTCAGTGTCTGCTGCAAAAAAAACCAGAGGCCCTTTAGCAAATTTTCTAACGTAGTACAACACTGGTGCTTTGTTCTTCAGCAGATACTCAGCCATCCAGGGGACAGCCAAGCACACAGAATTAAATTGTGTAGGGCTTTGACAGATGCTCAGTGCCAAGTTTTGCTTGTAGTTAACAGATATTTTCAGTTGCCTAAGCTGCTGGTAAACATTTAGTTATTCTTTATTACTCTAAAGTTCATTGTAATCACTGCCTGGCTGGAGCTCTCCACACAGGGCATATTGATTTAGTGGCTGAACAGGCAAAGGTACATCTGAAGAGTAGCCCAAGTATTTGATTCCAACAGCCTGTGGTGCCAAAATGCAAATTCTTTGAAAGTTCTAGTTCTTTTTAGACTTTATTAAAGACTTGCATAAAGGCAGTAGTAAAATAAACTTTTAAATAGAATTCACTTTTACCCTGGCAAAACTTAATTAAACTAGTTTAATCTCACCCATCATCTGAAATCTGCATCATAATTTACACATTAGGTTCCAACAGAATGGGAAAAGCTGCCTTAAGCTGCAATCAAAACTGCAAAGGAAATCCACAATATTAATACTTTCTGTACACAACTCTTAGGTCAGGCTTTGCAGGTCAGCACACACAACGTCAGTGTAAATGAAAGAGAACAAGCATACACCTTAAGTTATTTTCGTGGGTTTTAAACTATGTCCTTTTGCATGTTTATTCCACTAAATCACTACGGCTAGGATTTCACTAGGTGAACCAGCTTTAATAAGTGAAGTTTTCATCTCTCCCTAGCTAAAAGAGTAACCTTACTTGAAGCCTTTTCAATTTCCAAAGTTGCCTTCAGCTGTTTGTTTCCAAGAAACAGCTATTCCCAGCCTGCGTGTCTCCCTCTCATATGCCACTGAATATCCACCCTATGCTTTCAGAAGTGTCTATGACTCTGGCTGTGTTAACTGGCAGATGTTTTTAGAGACTAGAAAGTGTTTAGTCCCTGTGGACTAAAAGTTACATGATGACTTCATCACATAAGCAAAAGCTAATAACGGGAAAGCAAGAAAGCAGACAAGTGTTCTATTCCAAAAACATGATGTTTCCTGTGCTTCTGGCAAAGCTACTTCTGTGCTTGAAAAAAGGAAAATCACTTGAGTCTTGGTGCTCAAAACACACACACCATCGAATCGCTGCGAGATAATTTATGTGCCTCTCCCTTAGCTGCCTTCCCCACCAATAGTCACTTTCCTTTGGGTGGAAGTGAGAGGGTGAAGGCAGAGGAAAGGCAGTGTTTGTTTACCTTCAATATCTATGCACCAACTGTGTGCCTCACAACACTCGCTGGAAGGGGTTACTACACCCAGGAGCTTACAGCAAAGCAGCAGCAGAAATCTGAGTGGCTGCCTCAGGACCACGCACCTCAGCTCCTGCAGGGAAGTACTCTTTCAAGTGCACGGTTTTACCCTCTCCATCTAGGAAACTCTGGAGACTGATACAGGAGCAACTGGAAGTAATTAGCATAAATGGCATCTGCTCACAGAGGCAATACTTGCTGTGGTTTCATATCAAGCCATCAGCAGAGGACATCAAGCCTTCTCTCTCCACCTCCCTGAGCTGCCCTGGTTACAGATCAAGAAACCAAATCCAAGGATGTGGATACACAGGAGAAAGGCCTCCCTCCAGTGACATGATGGGGAAGAAGAGCAAGTGAGTAGACAGGCAGCACATCATGGCAAGACACTGTGAAGACCCTTCTCTGTCTAAGAGGGAAGAAAGGATTTTCCCTGGAGACGAGCGTGGGCTTTTTGTATTATGAATTCTATGCATGTATATATAAATTTTCTTAGAACAGTAAGGGAGGGGGCTATTTCCTAGAGCTGATTAAAGAAGCATGACTCGATTTTCAATTTCAAACGACTCGGGGGGCATTCCAATTGACTGCAGACAGGAAATGAATACCATACATACACTGAACAAGGCAGATGCTTTTGAATCTGACACTTACGTGAAATGAAAATATCTTCATTTTTGTCTCCCCTCCACCCCATGATCACTAGTAGTTGTGAGCTATTTTTAGGATAAATGGTTTTATTTTTCAAAATTGTTATAATCATAGCATGTGCCTGAAGCCACCCAAACGCCACTGACAATAAAGTGTATGGGAGCAGGCAAAAAGCATCTTTAGAATAGTCCCAGCAGCCCAACACAGCAGCAAGGTAAGAGAGGAAAGATAAGAAGCTCAGTTTTATGATCTTCTGGTGAGGATCAGAGATGGGATCCTTGTGGATAAGCCAGATCCAGGGAGGGACAACAGATCTATACAAAGAGAGATCCCAAAGCAGATACAGCAGAAACACTGAAGGCTATGGCTCAGAACTCACTTCCAGCTACTCAGTTCTGCTAAAGAGATAAATATATATATATTTTTTTCTCCTCATACAGCTCTTACAAGCCAACTGCAATAATTGTCTTGGTAGTATTATGGGGTTTATAACCCAACATAACAGTGTAATTGTGGCTCCTTTTATCGATGGCAGCAGTGTGTATCAGGGAACTGACACATGCAGCTCTTTTCCCCCACTTAGTCCATATGTATGCAAACACATGATTTCAGCTGCATACTCCTCTTGTATTTTATTGTAGGAATAGGATAAAGGAAGGAAAAAAATCAGAGAGGTGTTATTAATCTGGCCCTTCCTCTGATGTTATGCAAATAATGAGTTCATTTTATCTTGATGTTAAGACAGCCAAAGCTGTATTCCTAAGAACATGAAAAAATGATCCTCTTAGGAGACAGAAGAAGAAAGAGGGATGGGTAGGTGAGAGAGGCAGCTTTGATTTACATTATTCAAAATGCCATGAATGCCAGATCAAAGAAGAGCAGGAACCAAATTCACATCCACCGAAGGATTTTAGCAGCTTTTTCAGAGCTATTGATCTCTCAAGGGCAAACCCTTTCAAACACTAGGTGATGCCTCTAACTAGCCAGAACTCCCACCTTATGCTGGCTGAGCCTCACGTAGTTTGCTTTCATCAGCTGAGGAAAGCAGAAACAGCCAAGACAATGCTGTATCTGGGTTCGATGAAGGACACACAGAGCTGAGCACAGAAATAGCACATGTGCATTTTTCTGCACCAGATGTTGCCTCTCTAATGGCCATCATGGTAGATGTTAACTAAAAACCAGATTCCCCACTGACAAACCATGCATTTGGTGACCATGGAGCACTTGGTCTGAGGACAGAGTGCTGTCACCCCGGTGAGAGCTCTGGGCAGGGTTTGTTTGCTCAGTGCTGACTTTTAAATATAAAGTCACCTCATATTTTGTGTGGGATGAAGGTGGAATAAGACACCTAAGGAGGTACTGCAGCTCAGCTGGCAAGCTGTGACTTGTTCATGTGTTTGGACTCACCGGTCTAATCTGAACACCTAGAAGGCACAGGATCCAACCCTGAATCAAGTGCTGAACTGTCAAACACACCACAGATTGGCATCTTCCTCCCACCCCTTCCCTTCCTTGGATCAGGTGTCTTTGGCATCTGGTAGACAAACTTCCAGGTGTTTTGTCAGGAGACTTCAGGATCACGCCTTAAGCAAGAGCCGCTGGACTTGGGTACAGTAAAGCAATTTAACCTGATGCAGCCCCAGATGGTTTCTAAGAGCTGCCTTCAGGCTTCTGATGCAGATCCCATTGCAGCAGGCTCATTGCTGCTGCCATCACCACATCCCTGGGAACACTCCCTTCATGCTGCCTTCCACATTTGCCATGCTACACACATGGCTGCAACAGCACGTTATGGTTTATTTGTCTCTTTCCAAGCTCTGCTCACATTTTGAAGCCTATTAGCTCCCACCAGCACTCAGCACATCTTGGTACCTTAAACATTTTCAGGAAATGGATGACCCTTTTCCTCCTGCATGTTTGGATTGAGAGCTGGTGCTGCTATCAATGCATATCAAGATCTCCAGGACTCTATCAGACTACATGGCTCACTGGAAACCTTTGGTGCTATTGTTCTGATACTCCTGAAGACACAGGCAGCGTGGCTGCCCTGGGTCCTGTTTGAGATGTATATTCAGAAATGTTAGACATACACATATGATCCCCCTATTCTTTCCCAACAAAAGCCTGGACTCTGAAGCACAAGGTGAGGAATAGATGCTCTATTGGCCAGTTGCAGTGAGCCTTTCATAAATAACATGACAATCAACCCCTGTAATGGAAAATGATACTCCAGAAACTCTGTCAAACATCTGTTTTCCTATTTTAGAAAGGAATAACAAGATAGGAAAAGTTAAATGCTGAATGCCTAAACAAACTGAATTAAGAAGAGATGGTAGGAGTAATGATGGATGAATTGTAAACCACCTGCAAATGTTAAAGTTGCCATAGTCTTCTGCAGAACATTATACTGCAAACTTCCAATAGACAGGGACTGTGCTCTATAAAAATCATGATGAATGCAGGCTTGTTTTTATATTATGGAGGTCCTAATCCTCCTCCTCCTCTGCCTTTGCTCTATTGTTACAACATCAAAGACCAACTGCTGGCCAAGATACAGTCAATATGAAAAGGGCGACCAGCAAATTTACTGCTTGACTTCATTCCCTTTAAATGGAATAGGCACCATGGCCCTTTTTCAAAGTCCAATCGCAGACATATATCTTTTTTATTGGACATCATGTACAATAAAGTGAAGCTGTAACTTGGAAAAAAAATAGAACACCTTAAAAAAATCCCATGAGGTGAACATTCCTTTATACAAATATCACTGTGGTTACATGTTTTGAAAAACTCCGGGCACTTCACAGGGCAAAAGGCATGGACTGGCTAGGTTATAGTTTAGCTAAGATGCATACCCATGCCTAATATTGAGTTGGTTTAAAAAAAAAAAAAAAACCAACTAATAAAAAGCAATATATTTAAGGCAGAATGTCAGTGTCATTCAAATAAACTGAAATGGCAGCATTCATGTTATGAGAATTGTTAACTGCTTTGTTATAGCCTAGTCTGTGTACTGAGCCTTCACAGACTTCTTCAGTCCAGAGAATCTTAAAATCAGGAGCACAAAACGCCAATATACAGACTGCATCTTAAACAACTCCAGTCTGATTACTGAGGTAACTTCCAGAGGCACTTTCAGATAAGAATTGTATCCATAGACAGTAAAGACAGGGGCATTTTTTTGCTGTCATGTTGCTAAATAGAAGCTAAATAATTTCTGGCTATGAAATTAAATAGTGCATAAACTATTTACATGATGTAGGAGGTGAGTGTGGTGGGGTGTTATCTATGAATCTATGCTAGACATCTAGCAAATGTAGAATCTACAGACAGATATGGTTTTCATTTTTTGTTTTAAACTACTAATCCTTTTTGTTTCTTTGGGTAGCTTGTGCAAATAGACATTAGTAAATATCTGGTTACTAATATTACATTGAGACCAATCCCATGCTGATATTAAAATCCTGCTTTGATGCATATGGCAGGTAAGACCAAGCAGTTTTACCTGTAGTGAACTTTGGCAGCTGCTTCCAGTGGAGTAATTATGGTTTCTTCAGGTAAAAACTGCTGCTGCTGGGTTACTTCTAAGGCAATAAAGATACCAAAGCTGTGTAACTAATTTTTGAAGCACTAGCTTAAAAAAAATAGTTGTCTTATCACTAGGTTCTCTTCCCTGTTATTTCTGTCACAATTTCTTTGCTGTCAGTCACCTTCTCTTTTCATCCTAGCCTGAAGCACAGCTCTTCCAGTGCAAAGACCTCACCTCCTGCTCAGCATTCCTGGGCATTCCTCTACTAGGGGAAGTGTTTCAACTGAGTGCCCAACATCAGTATCGGAGCGCCCAACTCAATGGGAATGCAAAGGCAAAATGCCTGAAGGGAGCATTCAGGAACTTAAAACTTATCCCATGGAAAACATGGATCAGTAACTGCTCCTTAGAAGGGGAGGAATTCACCTTTCCTAGAGTGGCCCCAGTGGAGAAACAAATGGGGCACTATTTGGTTTTTACAGACACCTACACAGAACTCACTGCTTTTGTCACGAGAACTGATCTCCACAGCCATGATGGCAAAGAGGAAAAGTTAATCTTCCCAAGGAAGAACTACCATGGAACAAACAGCCCTGGATTTTTCAGTGCAATGAAACATAACAGATGGAAATTAATTCATGCAACATGAAGAAAGCCACATGCCAGGGTCCAGCCTGTCTTTATGGACAGAGGTCCTGATGACATGTGCTGTGTGCTTATCAATTCTGTAGAAAAACTGAGCTGTGAAAGATTCATATACAAGAGGATCTTAGCTCTGCAGCTGACACAAATCGTTGACTTTGTGGAAGTCAGTGGAGCAAAGTCAATTTAAACACACTGAGAATGCAGGTCTAGCAGGAAGGCATAAAAGCCAAGGGATGTTTGAACTCCTCCTGCCTTTCAATGTGCAAAGATTTCATCTCTTATTTTCCCCTTTCAGCTTCAGGAGCACTTCCATACATTAAAGTCTTAGAGGTGAACAACTCCAGGCCTGCTTTCATCCTGCTAGACTGCTAGAAGAGAGGAATAAAAAAGACATGACCCATGGCTATGAGTTCTCCAAGCACTTGAAAAACAAGGACAAAAGGATAAAGGAGCTGCTTACCAGTACCGCCCACACCAGCTCCTCTAACCAAGCATTAGGGTGCCACAGAAGTGACCACTGTGGTGAGCCATCCCTTATTACAATAATAAGTTACATTTTACTTTGTTTTCTTTCTTTTTCTGGTATTTCAAATCGAAAGTACATGGAAATACCAACACTGGAAACATTCTGCTCCTGCTGATGTACCAGTGAGCTCACTACGCTATTTCTTGGAAATGTTATTCATCTCAATGCTTTGGACTATGAATTTAGCTTGGCATTACTGTCTTTAGAACTTGTAAAATAAGCACAATGGTCTTAAAGTGCAACAGTAACCACTGCATCGAGTGCTTCCTTCTGCTTTTTACTAAAGCACTTTGTATTTTTCACTTTAAAGTTACACTTCATTATTCATTTGCGACAGTGCCTCCATTCAGGCTGGAGAGCCATTGCACTGCACGTCGCTCACAAGCTACACCACGATACTGGAACCTCAACCTCCATAATCTTGGGTTGGGATTTGAAAAGTAAAATAAGAAAAAAAAACTATACCACTGAAAAATAATACTTTTAAAAAGTCATCTGTCTGAAAACTGAACATGATTCAGTCAACTCAAAGGGCTTTTGTGCAGTGTTGTCTTAAAGCAGACAGCAAGGTAGGAGTCCTAACAAAAAGACCAAATAAGCACTAACCAACACCGTGAAGAGAACAAATGAAGCACAACTGGGTACTACCACATCTGTTTGCAAGGAAGACCAGCAAAACACAGAAGAGCATAAAGCATCCAACTCTGACAGGTAAACCTGCCAAAGCTGCTAAGTCAGTATGTAAGCACAAAGCAAAACTACATTGCTTCAATTTTTTGGGTTTATGCTTGCATAAAGAAACATCTCAATTGTCTGTCTATATATTTGAAATATGAGTGTATTGCAAGGCTTTAAAGTGATGCAGAAGACTGTATGCATAAGAAAAGTATAGCAAAATAATTTCCTAGCATTTCTTGCACTCTGTGCACTTTTATGTAATAAAGGAAAACAAAGGAGAAATTCTTAAGTATGAATGTTCACAAATCTGTGCATCTTAAAAACCAGAGATTTTCAAACTGATTTTTTTCTTCCCACTGGAATACATACCAATGACTGCATTTTCAGCAGTCACCTCTATCACATGTGATTTCAGAAAGCTTTTCAAACATACATATTACATTGGCAGGCCGAGCCTGCAGTGTCTGCATCGCTATCAATGCTACTGCCTTCTGCACTTCACTTTCTATGAAGTTTTCAGATGCTGTGACATAACAGAGCCAGAGTCTCCACCTTATTACAATTCTTTCTTTTTTTTTTTTTTTGATGGTGTTTTCCACCATTTTGGAACAATTCAGCATTGATTACTGGTATAGAGATGTAGTAGATCTGAGTAGAGACAAAAGAACAATGCTGAATTCAAACCACAGTTCCCAATTTACATTCAACATAACCTGGATTGGTTAAACAGATGTGTGCTCAACAAAGGAACTCTGCAGCAGAGCAAGGTGTCAAATAGCTCACTATGCTGAAATTCTAAGTACTGGGGCTCAGCTACCTACCTGCAGGTCCTAACAGCAGTGTTATAAACCAGGGGAGTACACACTGACCAGCACCACACAGTACAAAGGTGATGAAATTGTTGAGGCCACCAGCAGAGCTGCTAGACCTCCTGTATTTGTGGACAGCTGGCTTTAGTAAAGGACAGAACAGGGAAATGTGACTACACCTAAGGGTTGGCAACTGAAGCAGGAGAAGCAAAGGAGAGTTTTGTGCCCATCAGGTAAGAGCAAGGGATCAGTAGCAATGTGGTTGTATCACTGTTATAGCTGCCATGACCAACTCTGTTCCTCCTGTGTGGAACAAACTTCTCTACATAATCAACCAAGAGCTAAAAATAGAAGCTACTCCAGAACTAGTGCTGGCTGTCCAAGTTAAATGAACCGAAGTGGAAAGCACCAAAGCAGCTCCATCCAGGATCTCTGTGTACCTACGTCTGGCCTCTCTACTCTCACCAGGGGCAATCACTGGAGCTTTAGACCTTCCCAGGAGCCAGTCTCAAACCCACCACTCCTTGCATTTCTGTGAGTCATCCATCCGGCCATAGGGCTCAAGCCCCTCATAGCAGGTTTGCCTTTAACCCCTCTGCCCTCACACACAGCTCCAGAGCAGAGGTCAGGATCAACTGGGAGAAGAGAAAGGGAAAATGAGGAATGTCACCTGACCTCTCCCTGTAGTAGCCACTGCATTTTGTGTTTGGCTCCAGGGCCATGGGAATGGACATGAAAACACTGTGATGGCCCAGAATTAATTTAGAACAACACACACTCTGCTCTTTTCTTACAAAAAAGCCCAATCATATAAAGAGCTGGAAAACAACTCTGAATCTTGCTTAAAACAGAAATAAATAACTCAAAGAGACTCTTTGGTATGAAGCACTAGGAAAAAACTGCTCTGATCTGTAGTTACAGAGATAAAATAGAGAGACACCTTGTGATTTAATGCCAACTATTTATCAGTGATGATCCAAGATAAGCAGTACAGTAACTGTTAGCTGTTGAGCTGAAGAGACATTTAGCAAAATATGCCTCATCCAAACATCTTGGTAAAATTTAATTCAGGAAGTTACATTCATACCTGCCTAACATTGCTCCTTGCAGCCATAACTAAATAAAATATTCTTGGATAGCTGTTCTGAATTATTGCAGTAGTCTAAGATACTAAAAACCTTGCCACATCCTACCCTGAATGTGTAGCAGCTCTTTTCCACCAAGGATACTTTAGTTTGCTAGGAAATTATCAAAGAGATAGGTATGAAGAGAAGTTTAATTAATACTTTCTGGAGATTTCTGGGACCTGGGTTTGAAAGGTATAAGAATCTCTCCTGGGAGCAATGGATGCCAGAAAATGGTCCCTTGCTCAGTGCAGCAGTCTCAGTCCTTCACCCTTGTTTCCCATTTTATCCTTTACTTCCATGCATGCAGCAGCAGTACACGTAAAGCTAATCACCCTTCCTTCCCCCTGGATCCTGGAACAAGCCACAGCCCACTAAAGAGCAAAACCACTAAAGAGCACACATAATTCCCTCCCTTGGGAGATGAGAGAATGAACTGCACATGGTCTAAGCCATTGCTAAATCTTAGTGCATAACTGGAAGAACATATGCCAAAGGGTGAGCTTTAGTCAAGAACCTACACAGAAAAGCCTGCTGAGAACAGGCAGGTTTCACTGTCACAAAGCACAAAACAGCATCCTCTGTGACGAGGAACCACCTCACCAAAAGAGACTTTGGGCTGCAGAGAATCAACCTGCCCAATTCACAAGCCACCTGCTCTGAAACCTGTTCATGTAATGTATAAACTTCTCTTAAGGCAGAAAAGGATTTAGTGTTCATAGTAAACATACAGCATACAGCCACTTACTGGCACCCTATCCAGGCTAAGGGCAGCCTGGAAAACAAGGAGGCAGAACATGGAATCAATGGGTTTTCAAAGATGACTTAATGATTGGCTCCTATTAGAGCAAATCAAATGTAAAGCTCCAGAGCTCAAATAAGCTTTACCAAAACCCAGTCTAAAACGCTCCCAAAGTAAACAGCTTGAGTCCTACTAAACTGAGGAAGCCAGAAAGCTGAAATATGCCACTGTATCCGACTGGAGATCATTTTGCAAACTGCCTGAATGCAGTACAAGGGCCAGCAAGAACACACAAGCCCTGAAAAGACTGAAACGCACCCCAGCAAACCATTCCTGAACTTCACATGGCGTTGAGGTCGGGATCTTGGGAGAAAATGATGAGCTGAGCCCTGTAAAGGGCTCCTTGCACCGCTTGGAGAGCGACTCTTGTGCAACCATTTATAAGCAGCAGAGTGTGTTTCTTCTGGTAGGGCTCGGAGAGCATTTCCGACACGCTGTAATTGCTCGCACGCTTATTGAGGAGGGGGGCAAGGGCAGGAGCAGGGAGATTAGAAGGAAAAAATCTGTTTACAGCGTCGTGGTGCTTTTCAAATTATGTTTTCTTACGCAGCTCCAGTTTTAAGCCCAACTACTGAGTTTCAGGCTAATGTAATGCTGCTGCAAGTACCGCAGTGGAGAATCTGACTTCATGTGCTATGGCATATATTGTTGGTGGCTCTGTTACTGCATTTTACAAGGTCATTTTTCTTGGTGTGGGAACACTGTTTTTCTTGGTGTGCAAGGCCTGCTATGGAAAACTTAGAAGTGATGGGGATAAACTTTGGGATGAAATATTTTCTCTCGGAATGAAAGCACAGATTTTAGAGCATCCTAAAGTATTAAAAATGTCTTCCAAAATTTATGCTCAATCCTTCCCTTCCTTTTAGAACTATGTAGAAAGATAAAAACATACCCAAGCTGCTTTTTTCCATGTCTCAATATAGCTTCATTTGCTCTTCTTCAGAAAAGTAAGTTTGTACTTCTTTATTTCATAAATACACTGCATGACAGCTTCTGGATGCTAATTAAATTAGACCTAATAGAATTCTCACCAGAAAAAAATCTCTCCCCTCCTCAATTCTCCTTTTTTTTTCCCCGTTGGAAGAGCTGGAAAGCGGGGAATAAAATCTGATTGAGAAACACAAGGCTGATTCCCTCTCATAACTCAAGACTGTGAACTATTTTACAGCTCCAGTGTGGATTTCCCATTTTGTGTTAGTTTGCCCTGCCACAACCCAGTTCTAACAGCAGCATGAAACTGCAGCCATGCAGAGGTCCAGCAACCATTGCTGCAGCAGCAAAGCAAGGGAGACCATGCTTGTGTCTCACTCATCCCAGAGAGGACCACAGGAGTACATCAGGATTTTCTCCTCACTGACTTGTGTCTCACTCATCCCAGAGAGGACCACAGGAGTACATCAGGATTTTCTCCTCACTGACTTGTGTCTCACTCATCCCAGAGAGGACCACAGGAGTACATCAGGATTTTCTCCTCACTGCTGCTCCTTTACAGCCAGTCACAGTGGCACAAGACAATCCCAGACATCTGGAACCTCTAGAGGCACACACAGCATGGGGAAGGGCACCAAAGGGAAAAAAACAAGAGGGAGGAAAAAAAATAACTTGTTTAATTTTAGGATAGAAGGTTTTTTTTTTTTTCCTATATTTCTTTCATCTCTCAGTCTAATTAATTGCAGGGGTTAACCCAACTCAAAGACCAAAAGAAATCAAAACCTATCCTACAAAATCCTTCCTTCATTTGAAGGACCAAGGGATGGGAGAAAGAAGCTCTTCTTCCCTTAATGGATCAGACTTCAAATGCTTCCAAGTGTTTTAGACTATTTAAATCTCGGTAAGTATTTTAAGATTACTAAGAATTCTTCCCGAATCCATTTTATGTAAAAAGGACCCAATTCTGACCAGCTAAGTTGTGCAAACAGACTGCCTAAGTCCTAACATACCATATCCTGCGTTTGATAGTTGCCAGGGGCTTTTGATACAAATTTGCCATGTCAAAGGGCATCTATAAGCAGTTGCTGCAAAGATTACTCCTTCCTGGACTTGCCACATTTCTTCAAATGATATTTCATCAAATGCAACACTGACCTACTCACTTCTCACAATTGCTCCTCTCCAGCAGACCTACCACGACAGAAAAACCCTGAGAGATTTCTAAGTGCTTATCTCAACAAGTCTGAGTTTGTGCAGTTTTGTTTCCCACTCTGATTCTCTCCGTTGGAGTGCAGTGCACCAGGATTTTGCATTTCACTTCAGCACATGCCACGATACAGCCCAAAACCTGCCAAAATCAGAAGACACCAATGCAAACTTCCCATTGAGATCTATATTGTGGTGCTCTGAATGGAAGCATCTGCCTGCTTAAGCGCAACTTTCTAAAGCAATAGAATCCAGGTAGGAATAGAATACCTGGAAGTTACAAAACCAAAAAACTGACAGACTTCCATCTGTTTAACCAATTGCTCTAATCAATATCCTTTTCCCCCATAATGTTTTGTACAGACACAGTCTCTCAGATATATACCTGCAGAATCAATTCAGTTGGGAAGTATATAAAAATTTCAATTCAACAAATGGCAAAACATTATGAAAATATGAACTGCTAAAGCTATCACGGTGCTTAAAGGCACAGAGTTTATGAAGGTAATCTGTAAAAAATCACTGGACAGAAAAAGTTCTCTACGTCAACTATCTACAGATTTTCGTGAGACAGCCAACTACCATGATAATTATCCAGGATAATTATCTGAAGATGATTTTCCTCTTGTTTCACCCTAACCTTACAACAGAGCTCTAAAAGGAGATCCTCAGGGAAACGGCATCACCCAGAGTTCCCACTTGCCCAGATGTTTCTCTCATTATGTTACAAGCCTGTCAAGAAAAGGCAAATTCAGGGTTATTCTAATGATAGCAAACACCTCATAAAAAACCTCTCCAAATTTACTTTTCCAAGGAACATCATTTTAAAAGGCATTTCCAGTGCCCATGAGGAAAGAAAGTATCATTTATAAAACATTATTACCAGAAATCTTGCAGATATTAAAAAAAACATCCTGGAATGTCAAGCCAGTGATAAAAGTGCAGCTCAAAACCGAGAGAGCACGGTGGGGCCTTACCCTAAGTGCAGCACTCCCAAGCAGGACTCCCACCAAGTTCAGCAGGAGGTTTTCTGAGTTAGAGGGATCTGACTCCAGGCTGTGACTGGGATGTTGAGCCTGCAGCTCTGGGTTTCCTCCTGTCGCTAGTGGGTTCGTTTTGTGGACCACCAGCTGGGGATCCCATGCATACAGTGATCAGTACAGCCTGCACTCTCCTCACTTTGCCTCACACTTTTATACTCAGCTGGTTGCTATGATTCTTACCCAGATGATGGAGGGTTTACATAAATTTATAGTGATAATAATTAGGTATTTTTCTGTCAGACATCTGTGACTTGGCAGACAACTTTTCTTTTACTGCTTGGATACAGGAGAAAAGAGTTGGTCAGGGCTCATGCAATTGGCCAGAGATTTACAAGCTTTGTCTGGGGATGTTGGTGATTCTGCAGCTTTGATCACTATCTCCATCCATTATAAATGAATGGTGACATGTGATACTGAATAAAAAGAATCACCTGCAAAAACACTGAAACAGAATAAAAAACGTTCTTTACCTCTGTCAGACATAATGCATAGATTTGTTTCATGGGAGAAGTCCTTCAAAAGATTGGAATAGGCTAGCTGGGTCACAAGCACTATCCTTCACATCACAAGCACCTATCACCCTAAGTTTCTTGCCTATTTCAGTACTGTCAGCCTGTCTCTTGACGCTTTCCAATGAAAGCCATACATTTTGTTCCAGTATTTCCTGAGACCATACAGTTCCCCTCTCACTCCGGGGAATGCTGTGCTCTCACGAAGGGGTGCCCTGGGTGGGACATGCCGTGCTCGACACGGCTGCTTCCATCCCTCGGCTGCCCCACAGGCTCCCCAGGTGCGCCGGCCGTCGTCCGCTGCGGGAACAGGCGCGGGAGCCGCCCCGACACCTCCCGCACGGCATCGAACCGCGGCGCCGGGGAAGCTCTGTCTCTGCCACCGCTGCCCCCGGCAGCGTAAAGCCAAGGGGGACAGGGGACAGCCCGGGGAGAGCACTCGGGCAGGGAACCCTCGGGGCCGGGACAGACGCGGGAGGCGTGAGGAGAAGGAGGAGGAGGCGGTCGGGGCAGGTGCACGGCGCCGGCTCCCGACAGCCCGGCCAGCCCCGCGCTGCCGCCCCCGAC
>VZTN01003875.1:69710-116524 GCA_013400515.1 Erpornis zantholeuca
GGGGGCAGCGCGGCACTCTCTCCTGCCACCGTGTGTGCGTGTTTGCAAGCGGCTGCCGCTCCTCCTGGCTGCTGCTGCTGCTACTGCTTCCAGACCCACTTTCTCGCCCCCTCGCTCTGTGTCGGGAGAGGTACGTGTCGGATGCTTTTATATTGCCCTGCCTCCCTCCCCTGCTGTCCTCCCTCCCTGCTTCCCCCCCTTTTCCTTCACCCTCTCGGCAGCTCCTTCTTCAGCTAGTGTCTGCCCCCCCACCCTGCTCCCCTCCTCCCTGTGCCGACCTGCTCTCCTGCATGCCCTGCTTGGCCAGGACACCCCACTGCTGCACCCGCACCCCATCCCTCACACGGCTGCACCTTGCGTCCCGACTGCCACCTCTGCTCGGCTGGGATGGATCTGCACTGGAGTGACATGTCCCTTTCAGCTGGTCTGTGCATCCCTGGTGGGATACCGTTGGGGTTTGACACTCCTTACTCTTCCTCTTGGTTGCTGACTGTGTCAGTATAGTGGAAAAAGCTTTCTCTCTCAGATGGGAGGCCTTCAAATTTAAAAGTAATGTGGACTTGAAAATACATGAAAATGAGGGTTGGGTTATCACTTGCTGTAAGTCAATATCTCAGCATCTGGTGTGAGGGAGCTGGATCTCTTTGTGAATGCTCAAGGTGCAACTCACTGTAACAAGAACAAATCAACCTGAAGCATAAATAAAGCCACCTAACAAAAAATAGGAGTTTTGGAAACTTTGTCGTTGTCCTTACACAATTGGGAATGTTATGTGTAAAAATGAGGATACGAAGAATCTGTGAGTGTGTGACAGCTGGGAGGCTGAACTGGCCTAAAATGTCTAAATGGGCAATTGGGGAAAAAGTATCCCCCAGTCCAAACCATTTTCACCTGGAAACCGGTGTCCTGCACAGGGTTCCTGCAAGGTAAGGATGAGATGGTCCTCCAGAGTGCAGTGCCACCTGGGCCTGAGGCACATCCTGGGAGGCTTAGCCCACAGTGTGCCTGACATGGAAACCTGTGACATTTGGGGCATGAGGAGAATCAGAGCTTGCGGGAGGTTTCTTGTGGGTCTTGGTGCATCTGGATGCTGTGGTCATGAATGAGTCAGAATGATGTCTCGTACCCTTCCAGTGATAACCACTGCCAGTGATTACGCAGGAATCAGGCAAGAATATGGTTAAAATAATTGCACTGGGGTATCATTAAAGATATGACCAAAAGCCACAAACCCCAAACCTTCAGATTTAAGAATTTTTAAATCCACAAACATGTTCCATGTTAGCACTGCACTAGGAATGATCAGCACAGATGATTGTGCAGGGTAGGGACTCCCATGCTTCTGCCCTGAGTGCGTCACAGTGCAACTCCCATCTTGTGAAATCACTTGTTGAAAAATACCCAGTATGGCACCGATGCTCTTGGTGACATGGGGCATCATACAGAGCTATTCGACACAGCACAAAGTCATAACAGCCTGTGCGACCGTCACGTGGCTTTTAAAAAATGCAGTGCTTTTTTATTTTAACCCAAACATTCCTTGGGCTAATCAAAATATTGAGAAGATAAAAACACTGATGTACTTCAGCTGTCATCACTCGGCCTGGGCTCTCCTCCTTGCCACCATTGCTGTGATCCTGGTGGCAGTGAGCAGAAGCAGGGCAGCAACAGGAGGCAGGCTGGGCAGCCAAGAGGCACAAGTGTCCTCCAGGTTTGCTGAAGTCTGGCCATACCTAGTGGCTGTCAGTGCATCCTGGCCATTGAAGAAAAGTGGAAACTTGGCCACATGAGTTCTGTATTTCAGAGCTTTACAGTACAAATCGACAGCCAGAGCAAGACTGAAGGCTCTTAATACGAAACAGTCTGAGTGACAGTCGGGTGAAAAACACACACATGGGTCTGCTGCCAAGCTCTGGGTAATGCAAGTTCTCCCTTGCCTTATGAAACTGAACCAAAAGACATCTTTAATCCAGATGAGATGGGCCCATACTGGTGTGCATCTCCTCGTGGCACATTAATGCATTGAGCTGTTGTGCAAACAGGGAGGGACAGAGCAGTGCTGCTCTCAGCTGCGAGTGGATGGCAGTGAGGAACCCAAGCCTCTTCCCCACTGGAAAAAGTGGGTGTAAAAGCGGCACTTGGGTATGGCACTGCTCCCTGTGTGGCTGTCTGGGGCAGCCAGGCAGGAGTGTGCACATGTGCTCTGGAGGTGCCCGTTTAAATTCACAAACACTGTTCAATCACCATATGGCTTCATCAATGAATCCAGATGGCTGAATCACCTGTAGGGGAGATGGATTTAAAAGCAAAGTGGAAAGTTCTCTTTTCCCAGCTGGGTGGACACTTGCTTGAGCAGCCACCATTTAGTCCCTGGAAAATGAAGTCAGGGCTCACCAGGAGGAGGAGATCCATCGCTAGACTGAGGGGCTTGCCTCTCCTGGGATATGGTTATGGGCACTCAGCAGGGAGTGGATCACCATGTGGGTCTGACAGTGGTGCTAGGGTAAGAGAGGTGTGTTCCTGTGATAGCTCCTTCCCTTTGAAGGTTCACAGATCACATCTCACACCTCACCCCTCCACCTCCAGCTTTTACCTTCCATTTCTCTTCCCTTTAGTGATAAAGACAGACTCACCTCCTGTGCACTCCCAGTTCCTTCCCAGTGCCAGGGAAAATACCCTGAGCCCAAGCTCTTTGATGACCACCATAGTGCCCAGACAGGTGGTGTAGCTCAGCTCATGTGGGGGCAGTCAGTAAGCTGTGGGATCTCCTCTGATGCCCTGCCTCTCCCACACCCTGCAGATCCCGTGTTCCTCATTGCACAGCTTCAAGAGCAGGTTGTGGCTGTCCATGCTGCAGCCTCCACCGCGTGGTGAGGACTGTCTCCCCGGAGGTGTTTCAGGAGCTGTTGGTTACAGCTGTCAGAAGAAGGGCCTGTGGTCTCCCTTACACCAGCCTGTCAACAAATATGCCACTGTAAACCTTCAGTGCTTCAGGCCAAGAAACTCTGTCCAGGGCTGAATTTGGGATGTCCCTGCTGGCATGTCCTGATGGTGGTGCTCCTGTCTCTGGCTGTGGCTTACCACCCCACGTATTGTCCACTGCAGACTTCCCAGGGCCAACCCCTCTTCATCGCTGTGCAGGCACCTACACTTGGTGTTGAGTCCTGGAAAATGAAGTATTCCCTAACAGAGACACAGCACCTTGCAGAGGCTGGGTGGTCCTAGTGACTGAAATGAACATTTCAATCAATTTCTTTGATTGTACCTGGTCAAGTGGGAAAAATCCTCACTTTGGATGAGTGCCACCAGGTGACAGTCTTCAAGGCCAACATGAGAATCACTGGATAAGGAGGGGAGAGAAAAAAATTAGTATGATATAATGTAAACCAACACAACTCACTTTATATGCTTTATCTCAGAAGTGAGAAGGACTACTGGGTTTTATGTGACAGTATCAAGACTCACTGGGGTCCTACACTGAAGAAGTCCCAGCAGTTAAAAATTATTGGTGTTTACCTGATTTACCTAACTTTAGACCTTTACTGTCCATGTTGGTATCGCTCCAGGACTGTGGAGGCATCCTGTCTGTAAGATCTGACAGCTTTTCAGAGAAGCATTGCTGGTCCTCAGCCTGCACCCACTCCCAGGATGCTCTCGTTTCATCTTTAAGCCTGGGGGTTGCTTTAAATTTATCAGGGATGAAAACCTGGCTCCACTGAAGTCGTTGGCAAAGCTCCCATTGACTTCAGAGGAGCCAGGATTTCACCCTAAGACGCTTTGTAGATTATTGGTGAATGGAAAGCATACGTCTGGCTTCTCCAGGGTTATTATTGTTGGTGGTGACCTCTGCTCTGGCAAGCATTGAGCAAGGCTGGGCTGAGACAGATGGTTAAAGCTTTCCCTACCTCTTCCCCTGCTTCCTCACAGGGGCTTTGCTTTACGGCTCATCATCTTGGATGCTGCTTATCAAGGAATACCTTCCCATTGCCTGCCGGTGGAATTTAATGCCTGTTTGCCCACATTCCCCTTCCCCCAACGCCAGCAGATCAGCAGATAGGAGACAGAATGGCTGATTAGCTTCTAGCTCCAACCTCTTAGCTATAAGCTGCAAAAGCACACACAAGGGTCTTCTTTAAAAAAAAAAAAAAAAAAAGGAAAGAAAAAAGAATAACATTCCCCATTCCCCTGTAGGCAACCTAAGTCTCTCTGTGACTCATGGTTCCTTTATCTCAATAAATTACTACTTCAATAGTAACCACCCTCTTTTTAAAAGAACTGATTAGCTTAGAGTTCTCCATTTTCCTGCTTCTCCTAGGCCGGTGCTTTTCTTCCCATCTACATATTTTGCCACCAGCCAGGGTCAAGATTTCTGGATTCTGCAGTGCCTGTGTGACAGGCTGGAAATTCAGCAGCCACTTTACTAAAACTTAAAGCCAATCCGGAAATGTATAAGGAGTCTGAATTATGGAATGTGGAAATGGAGAAAAGAGAGGAAACAGTCCAGCCCAGTTTCCCAACTGTTAGGCTGTTTTTTTTTAATACCAAATTCTGTTTATTTTACACTCTGCCACATTTTCACTTTTCAATATGCTGCACATTTTTGTACTGATCATGTGCAACTGCACCGGAGCATTTGCCAAGCCGTGGCAGTAGGGGACTGTGGGAACCAGCATGCCAGGCAAGGTTTTTCAGAAGTGCCCAAAGACTCTAAATTTTGCTGACTTTTCACAAGAGCTTGCCACAAAGCAATTTTTGCCTCTTTGGAGAAATACAGTGAAACCAGCAAACGCTTTTCCTCTGAAGAGAGTTTTAGCACTGCAGAAGTGCCAGAGTTGGTGTAGTGGAGCTGAGTGCTACAAATGGAGTAAAGGATCTGACTCCTGATTGAGTTACCTTGGTTCCCTTGGTGGTCTTCTGGCAGCAGTGCCAGCCATGTGGCAGAGCTGGCCCCTGGCCCAGAGCAGGGAGGCAGCCCCCTGTTTTGGCAGCAGTGAGCCATTAGATTGGCTTATCCACCAACCTGACTCAGCCGAATTTATCACTAAATTCAAATTACTACATAAAATAAC
Organism: Erpornis zantholeuca; assembly: GCA_013400515.1. NCBI lineage: Eukaryota > Metazoa > Chordata > Aves > Passeriformes > Timaliidae > Erpornis > Erpornis zantholeuca. The sequence continues at coordinate 74,780 of VZTN01003875.1, forward strand.
AAGTAACACGGCACCCTGTGTGTATGCAGGCTGGCTGTGGGTGCGTGGCAGTACCCAAACAGGTCTGGTGGGAGCTAAGAACAGTGGAAAGAAATGATCCTGGCACAGCTGATGGCTGAAAAAGCTGTAAATTACCCTAAGGTGTTGTTTAAGGCTTGAATTTCTTGATCGATTCTGACAGGTCTAGTCTTATGTTGAGCAGTAAGCAGCCAGAGATTTTGAGAGTTAAATAAAGAGAAAGAAATAAGAGATAAACAGAGCAATTCACACCTTCTGCACCTATGGTTTTCAACCCTTCACTTCCACAGGGAAAATATCACATTATTGGCTTGCAATTGGCTTTTTTTTCAAGACTGCTTTTGTGACTCTGGAGATCAGAAACTTAAAATAATAATAATAATAATAATAATAGAACCAGAAGGCCGGTTGAGGCTGAAGGACAGCTCTGCAGCAGGAAAGGAAAAGGAGAATTTCACAGTGAATCCTGTAATGGTGGGTGAGATGAGGGCCTGTCTCCTAAAAGAAGAGTTCACCTGTCTCCATTGCAGGAAGGCCTTCATTCCCAGAGGGGAAGAAAATATAGCTCATTTCTTGATGGCTTCAGGTTTTAAGTGTCACCAGGCTTCACCTGGGTGTTTCAACACAGCTGTAGCACACAAAGTGACTTGAACTCCTGTTAGTGAGTTGCTGCACTGGCATAGGTAAGGATCTTCCTAGTCTGGTTATACCTCCTGGAAAGGGGATTAAGGGGCTTTATTTTATTGGTTTTGCTCAGTCAGTTCCTCTGCTTGATAGCCAACACTGTGCATTTCCTAACATCTTTGTGCAGTGCTTTGTCAAGGCAAAATTATGCCACATCAGTGAAACATTTGGTTTTGAAACCTTCTAACACTCCAGTAACTGAATACTCAAGTGCTGAATTTACACTAAAGTTTCTCGGCTCAATTTTGAGCCTCTGCACAGGAACTAAATAGTAATAATGATAAACATTCTCTTCTATAAAGCAAATGTTTCCAGAGAAAAACTGCACACCAAAGCTGACGTAGGAGGAAAAATGCCACAATCCTGTCATTAGAGAAGAACTTGGTTCAACAAAGGTGGCAGAAACATGGGCAGTAAGGGCAGGTTTTTTCCTGCCATTTGCCTCTTTCTCTGAGTGCCATTGGTACCCCAAATCTGAGCCTGATGACAAATGCTGTATTCCCTGCAGAGACATCTGAATGATCTGTAGCAGGTCTTTTAAAACATACATTTTTCTGAAATCCAGGAAAAAAGCTCTTATGGGAAGTAAGTCTGTGTTCTGTAGGGATTGTGACAATGTGCTCAGCAAAGGCATTTGGCTGTAAGGAAACAGCGAGAATAGGCTTGGATTTACTACAGCTTAAATGGTAAAGAAACCATTTAAGCTAGCAAATGTGTTTAATGCTTTTTATTAAGTTGCTGAGGTGCCAAATTAATTTCTCCTGGACTAAGGATGGACAATTGGATTAGATGCTCCTTCCAGAAGTGCAGGCTGATTTTTGTGTCCTCCCTTGATGCAGTGTTTCTCATAGCAGTGCCCATGTCTGTGATACCCCAGTACCTACAATAATAATCACAACACCAAATAGTGAGGGACTCCCTGGGGAATGTCCCAGCTAGGAGAGGACAAGAATAACTGGAAATGTTAAATAACTGGAAATGCCTTTAAAAGGGGATGACTTTATGTCAAATAAGGCAATGGAGAAAGAAAACAGAATCTGGGATCTCTCATCAAAAGTATTTAATTCTAAGAAAACCATTCTCTGCTACCCAGCATCCAGTGTGCTGTCTGGCAAACAAATGTGCACATTGCTGCTGCTCTCAGGCACAGTTTGGGTAGCAACAGCTTCACCTACTGTCCATGGTGGAATGGTGGAAGTCTGAGAGGGTCTGAATGAGCTGGTCAGAGCACAGAGAGAAGCTGCAGAAAGTGGCCCAGGGAGTCTTTGCAGGAGCCTGACTGGTGCATGCCAGTAAATAGCGGACAGGGAGCACAGAGACTCACCAGGCTCTGGGGAAATCACACAAACATCTCTCCTGATTCTGCCAGAAGCAGCAGTTTTGGGCAAAGTGCTGTGCTTGGCTGGAGGCACAGGTCTGGAGGCTCCTCTCTACATGGCTGTGGTGGCCTTACAGCCATGTGCATCCCCAAGAGATGGAGGGAGAATGGTTTGAATGTGCAGCACTTTGGTACCTGCAACAGAGGAAATCACTGAAGATCCAAGTGTGTGTTCATTCAAGGAAGCTGGCCTGAATGTAGAAGATTTTCACTCCTCTAGTACCCTGAAGACAACAGCAAGTGTGAAACAAAGCAGCATGGAAAAAGCAATACCTGGAGCTCCACCTTGCTGCCCGAGACAGTTACTTGCTGCTAAAGAACAACTAAGATTTTTCTTCTCTGTTTATTAGTAACTTCCTTGTGCAGTTGGAATTGGCTTCAGGAGGCGGTGCAATCCAACACAAATCCTCGTGGGAGGGTTTAGAAAGACTGGTACAAAAAAGGGGCACACGTCCCTGTAAACAGCACAGCGCCCTCTGATCAAACCTTTAAAATGTTGTTCATTTTATGCAGTTGTATCACGTAACAATTTATACATTTCCAGTGCATTTTCTTGTACATAGTGTCAATCTTTCAAAATGTGAGATGTGTGGGCTTATTGTTGCTGTTGAGGCTGCTGGTGGTTTTTTCTGGATAGCCAACCAGTCTGACCAGCTGGCAGGGCAGTTGGGCCAGCATCTTGCAGTTTTAGTTCCAGATTCTCCTTTTCACAAGATTAAAAACTCTGAGGCAGCTTCTAGCCCTGGATCCACAAAGCAGGTGGTTGATAAGATTGTTGGCTCAGGAAACTAGGAAATTTGTGGCTGGGCCCACTATAAAAGGAAATTCTTTTCCATGATTTCCAAAAAAATGAACTTCAGTGCAGGCAGGATCAGACCCTGTGCATGAAGAATCTTTTTACTGTATATGGAGACATATATAGTATGAGACATATAAGTAGAGAGATCTTTTTTAAACAAGAAACCACTTGAAACAGAACGAGAAATGGAGAGAAGGAGGCTGGGAAAGCAAATTAACCCTTTTTTGACTTCTGGTTCTTAAACTCAAGTAGCTTTTTAGTAGATCCCCAGGGGAGTTCTTCTGTAAAACACTACAATTTACAAGTGGGTTTAACTACAACATGTTGCTTTTCAAGCACGGACAGACAGGAAAAGATACAATTGACACCTGCTTCAGAGAACAAATGGGACATAATAGATGAAACTAATTTCAAAGGGTCTATTTGTTTGTCTCTTGTCATGGATTGAACCAGGGGGGCTACTATTTCAGGATGGATTCTGCTCCCATTCCCATCACTGGGAAAAAAGGGCGTATTTTTGTGAATAATGCAGAAGCAGCCGCTCAGTGAAGAAATGAGTTGGTTGTTGCTGAAGCTTTACTGACAATTCTGTAGGAAGGGGGGATATAGTACTTCTGAAATGCTCGATTTTCAAGCCAGATGTTTGAAATATGAATATTCACACTTGCAGAACATTAAACAGACCGATGAAAGTTTACTGAAAAACAATTGGGAATACAAGAATTTTTTTTAAGAATGCAAAGTACCACAGTGCTTTTTAAAAATAGGTTTTCAATTATTTGATTCAAGTCTAACTCAATTTAGAAAATTCTTCCTGTCTAAAGCAATTTCTTCCTGTCTAAAGCAATTTATGTGTGTGTGTAAGAACAGAGAAAAATTGCTGAAATTATGCTTTTTAGAAATTCAAACCAAAGAATAAAAATGACTACCTCATTGCCAGTAGTTTCATTAAAGAACATAACGAGATGCCAAAGCAAAAACTACAAATCCTGAATATACTTAACAGTTTGTGTACAGGGACTGTGTTTACAGAGCTCTCCTAAACATGTGCCCATCTTGGCACTTTCTGTTTTGGTCCCTGGGTGCAGGTGAGGTCCTGAGCTACTCGGCTGCAACCCAACTCTGCCTGCCCAAAGAAGAGGAAAAAATCCCTGACATGTACGTTTTGGCAGCTCTTTGTTTCAAAGAGAACAGAACTTTCTCTCCTGCTTGCTGTCTTTGATTTTCATGGATGTGGCGATGGCCTGGCTTTCCAAATCCCTGTCCCTGCCAAGCAGCAAGCCAGAGTTTGTCCTCGCATACCTACCTGCCTCTAATCCCCTGGAGCTGTGCCGAGTTTGGGCCACACTAAAGCTTTTGGCTGTGTATTTAATCTCTGGGGGGGCTTTGGTAGTTACAGCCTGGACTGTTATCTGCTGTTCTGCTCTCACCATGAATCTCACAATCGATTTTTTTTTCTGAAAGCCTTCAAACTTCAAACTACTTCAGTGTACTGAACTAGTGGGGTATTTTTTAACTGGCATTGCTAGTGATGACGCATATAGAGGAAAGAATGAAGTCAAAGGGGCTCCAAAGCAGAAGGCAAACACTGGGAGCAGCAGATTTTTAACTCACAGATCCTCAGCTCTGAGCACTTCACCTTCAAAGAGGTCTGAAAGGGGCATTTGGGAGTGTCACCCATGGTGGCATTTGCTGCTGCAGAGCACCCAGAGCTCGGAGGCCACCCCCGTCAGAGGAGGCTGCAGAAACTGGACAGTGTAGATAAGTGAGAAGCAGCCAAACCCAAAACATGTCACAGAGCAGCGGTTCCAGCACACAGAAGGTGATGGGGCACAGGTGCTAACTCTGAATTTCCTGCCTTTTGTAGCGAGTATTGTGCCCCTTCTAACCACCTTAAAATGCCATTAAGAAATAATTTCATGTTAAATGCTAGGTTTTAGCACGCATTTACCTACATGCCTGAAATCTCATTTCTGCCCTTTTAACTCCCACTTGTTCCTCGAGGCTAAAGGACACCGGGGTTTTACATCAGTTTAACTCTTCCAGTTTGAAACTGGTATAACTGGGGTGTAACTGTCCCCTCCCTGCAGGCAGGGGTGATGCAAACAAAGTGTGTTCCAATCTGCAGGAATAATCTATACCAGTATCAAGCACCCTTTGCTGTTAATCTCACTTTTATTAGGGCTTTCACTGATTTAACAGTTTCAGCTAAAAAATCCCATACCCTCTGACTGAAATAGATAGAGAGTGTATGTGTAAACCAGATACAGGATATAAAAGGACTGGAAGGCATGGTCATTCCTGCTTAATAATGCACTTAGAGACATTAGGTCTGAAGAGATCAACTGGATGTGTGTGAAATTCAAGCTGCAGACTGTAGATTCATTAGATAACAAAAATAGCAATGGTTAAAAGTGCTGAGCCTGAACCCTGCCCCAAGAATCCCAAGCAAACTCACACATGTTATATGACTTCCTGATAAACGGATTTAAACTGGACACCATCTTGGGGGGGAAATGAATCTGTAAATGTTTAAATTGCTCTGGTTTGTCTCCTTCTTGTGGTTATCAAACCCACAGTATCGTTATAAATGTGTTAAGTATGGCAGCTTTAATTTTGTCTCTAGTAAACACATGGCAATCCTCTTGGAAGGAGTAGGAACACAAAGAGTTCCAGTTTGAGTAGAGCAGTGGTTCTACCTGTAATGGCATCTGCTTATTGTAGAAACCAGTATCGAGTCAAATAGTTGACACAATCCTTAAAGAAACAAAGGATTTGCAAGAATGAAGTGAAAAGAGATTTGATACCTCTCCAGTCCGCTGACATTCTCTGATTGTTTCAGCAAAACACCAAAGCTTACCTTTCAGAAAGACTCTTGCTAGAGCTGATGAAATGAATTGAACAGTCAGGGCTGAAAGGGCAAAATTCTGCCACTGAGTGAAAGTGATTTATACAGTAAATATTTAAAATATTAGACTAATTAGAAAAATTCACGCACACACATACACACACATTTATGTATACATAAACCTAAAAAGTGATTGCTAAATTTAGCAGGTAATACAAAACTGACAAAGCTAAATGAAGCTGAAGGAAAGTAGGAATTTTCCCATGTGAGAAGGGACCTAGACCAAAATGAAGGAAGGGAGCAGACATACAAGTGGACTGGAAAAGGTCTAGTAAAACAGCAACTGGTTTGCACAAAGGGACATGACCTCTTCCATCCTATTGGACAGAGAGAATGCAGCATCATTAATTGAGGTGACTTCTGGAAGCAAAGAGGACCCTGCTTTTGTGAGTAGTGGGATTCACTCAGAAAAGTGTTGAAACCAGAAGAACAAAAAATTTCTCTGCAAATCTAAGCATTCTTATGAGAGATTCAAAGTCTCCCCCCTGTATAGCATAATATTAGCAAAATCAGTGGCGTTCCATCTGGTTTTTAATGTGGAATGCTGCATTTGTTTCACATGGATCCCTGTGCAGTTCTTGAGCCTACTGACATTACTTTTTCTTTCCTCAGCTGCCTGTTGCTGCCCCACATATTCATAAACTGCAGGCTGAAAACCTCCTTTCTAAAGGATTTCAACCCTTGGAGCTCAGGACACGGTCATCTCAAGACCAATTAAAAAAAAAAACAACTAGTGATGGGAATGGAAAGATTCTGCATTGGACTTAATTATCTAGGGCAAGGAGAAAACATCCCTTTCATCCAGGAATTGCATAATTGTCTATTATGGGCTACAGTCTCTGCTTTAAAATGAGTGACAAAACTCATACTGAAATAAACAGAAGAAGGATTTGACCCATGAGGGTTCAGACAAGTTGAAGCACCTGATTTGCTGATCACTGACAAAAAGAACATGGGAAAACAGTTCACTACTTAGACAATATATTTTCAATGATTGATAAGCCTCTCTCTCCCCCAAAAAATCTCAACCAAGCAAGAAACCCAGGCCAATGCTGCCTGTCTCCACAGTGCACATGTGTATTTATGAGAGCAAGTTTGCTTGTTGCCCAAGTGGAGGTCCAGGCCATACAGAGAAAATAAATTTTGTATGTAATTTGGGGGTTTCCTTGGGCTGAGGAATGTGTTTATTTATATATTATTAAAGAGAGAAACAGTATAGGAAATCCGGAAGTAATCAGCACTCGAAAGACTGGTCCAGGCTATCATTACAAATAAAGAAACCAGGCTAAAACACCAATGTGTTAGGCTGACAAACTGGATCTCAAATTAAGTTTTAGCTGGAATAAGTTTCTAAAGCTATTTTTAGCCTCAACCATGTGAGAAGCACATGGCTCCATAAATACATTCCCCTCAAGAGTAAGCTAATGGGGGTGGGGTGTGCGGAAGGAAACAACCTAAACAATTCATTTAAAGTTAATAAGTGAGTCAAGAATTTTATAGCTTTGTTTTTTGAAACATTTGTCATTACAGTGTGATTCACTTTTGCAGTAACATTCATTCACAACAGTGCATGGGACAGGGGGACAGTGGGAGGGTTCGAATGGGCCTCTCCCAGCCTCCCTGGGCCCCCCTGGAGCTCTCAAAGAGGGGAATTGCTCAGCATTTTGGTGCAGCTGTGATAGGCTCTGGCTCTGAAACCCTCCACAAAGGAACCCTGCCTTTTCCTCTGCTCTTACAGAGAGATCTCTGGGAGAATCAGCCTGCATGCAACCCTGCAGGCGTTGCTTTGGAAAACTGCACACAAGCAAAACAGTAAAGAAAAGAACAGTCACAAAATAATGGCCAGACCTTTTCACCAAATATACAGGGAAGGACCCACTGAATGCCCTAAACATATTTGGTCCTCCAGTGGAAGAGAGCACTTCCAAGAGAAAGGACTTGTGCAACAGAGTCTGCTTTCCCAGCTGCATCAGCAGATCTCACATAAAGGCCATGGCTCCTCTACAAATCTCCTCTCCTCTGGGTAGAGATAAAGATGACAAAGGACTTGTGCAATTAAAGAGTATCATTATGTCCTCAGTGTTCAAGCACTTCAGTCAGGGGATGCTCCTTAGCTTTAGAAAACAAAATAAAGAGGTAAAAAATAAAAGAGAGAGATAAATGGGACTGTGGGGCTTGTTTATTCTGGTTCATCCCCTGACCTAAGAGGTCACAGGCCACTTGCTTTGGTGCTGCAGTCCCTAGGTCTGAAAGCTGATGAGCAAATTCAGCCCTGGTAGGAGAGCAGACACAGAGGACTTGGCTGCTTCTTCAAGAAAGACGCATTTTGGTTGTTTTGTTAAGTCACCACAGACACCAAACTGCTGTTGTTATGGTGAATTTGGCTCCCAGTCTGGAGGTGACCCTCTGAGGGGTCTCCAAGACCATCTGTGTCCAACAGGGTCATGGAGCAAGAGCAACTGGACCTCTCTGCTGATGAAGGGCCTGGAGGACTTCCCTGTCTGTTCCAGTTGTGCAGATTTATTATTTATTTTTGTCTGGATGGGAGTTGTAAAGGTTTCTCCCTTGTTTTTCATGACCACTTTGTTACATTGGATTTTTTCTGGTACACGATCCACATAAAGGTTAAAGTAAATGCAGGAATCCAGAAAAGAGACTCCATTAGCTGAAATGGCAATGAATTGTAGTTTTTGGCATGCTGAAGCCTGGTTTCATCACCTCCCTGCTCCATATGCTCGTGTGTGTATCTCTGACTATGGACTTCATTTCCTTAAACTGCACGGAGAAGTTTATCTTTGGTTACTTCTACTGTGGACTACTGGCTTTGCCTCTTTTCAACCTACAGATCAAAGACATTATGTAAAAACAGTGCAATTATGACTAAAATAAACACTTTTAAACTCTGTCACTGTGATTTCATCCAGATTTTTTTTCCCCCTAGGTTTGTATTAACACTCATGTGACTCAATCAGCATTGGTAGCAGTAAAATACACATGATAATCCCCTGCTGATCCATCATTTGTACCCAGAAGACTTAAGTGGTGCAACTTGTATTTTATTTCCTTTTTCCAGCCTCTGTCAAAAGTACATGCCCTTATGAAAAGTACATGTGATACTTAGAAATCAAAAGAACAGCTAATTAATTACATCCCACCTCCTCAATATGGAAAATGGATCTAAACTAGCATCTAAAACACAATGTGTTTGCTTTAAATAGCCAAATGCTGAGGGACCAGAGAGATCTGTGGGGAATTTTTGGCACCATATGAAGATTCTTTCAGCCCTCGAATCCCCCACCCTTGAATTCTGTGGTGGGTTAGTAGGGAAAGGATATAAAAATGTGGAATTTTTTAAAAAGGCTTTTCTCTTTGTTTTCTATTCTCCTTGGCTGCGCTCTTATATTTTAATACCGTATAATAATAAGGAACAAGGAGGGTCATTCAAAAATATTTTTTAATCTTTATTAGAAACAGAACTGCCTTTTGATGCTGCTGGACCACATTTACCTACAAAGCCCTAAAATGGCTGAAAGAATTGCAACCATAGCTTCTACTTAGGGGTTTTGAGGGGTGCCCACACAAGTCTGAATGACTGCTGGCAGTGGGGAATACCAGGCTCGCACTAAGTTTGTACATGGTGCTGACCACTTCAGTATCGAGGCTTTTCCCTGGGGTCCAAAATTAGATAGCAGCGTGTCTCTTTTGCTTCTGAAACAAAAAAGATGCTTTGCTTAGGCCTGATTTTTCCCACTTAACCTCCCTGTCATTAAGGCATATTTGACTTTAATTTGCCACAATGGGACAGTGAGATGAATTTAAGGGTTTTGGTGAATGAGGAGGGGATTGCTCAGGTATTAATAGCTATGAAGGGGAAAACCAGCAAGAAATGGGGTGAACTTTGGTCTCAGCTGAGATGGGTGTTAGTTCTCTTGCTTTCAAGAGTACATGTACATTTGGGCTGCTTTATGACTCTATACCTTGCACTTGCAGACCTCATTCTACTGCCTGCAGCAGAAAAAGAAATCTAAAAGTCCAAAGAAAGCTTCTGGAAGGGTACAGGGAATACGAGGGTTTAGAATAAAAAGTTTCATCAATCAAAAGTATGAAGGCTGCCCCATCCTATTCCAGTAGTGGGAGTGGATGCCTGTTAGCTTTTCCTTCCTCCCACGTGCTGAACAATTCCAGCATCTATTGCCATTTGCACAAATGAACAACACTTCCTATCACTGGAATTCATGGATTTCTTCCACCTGCAGTCATTTCTATTTCTTGCCCAGTTTGTAAAGCATAATCCAACCCCCCAACTTCCATGCCACAGACAAGATCTCACTTCTCTATACAAAAGAAGTCAAACTCGCTGCTAATACTTATTCAGACTGATGAGATGATTCCAGTGCCTCACTGAGGCACACAGGCACAGTTCCTGGGAATTGAATTGCTGGCATCACCTCCTATCCCATATGGAATGTAACATCAGACTATTCAGAACATTAATATAAACTAGCAGTCATATTTAAAAACAAGTAAACAAGAATCAAAGAAAACCATAAAAATTAGAAATGTGCAATTTTAAAAGGAGGAGAATGTAAATGTTGACATACAACAAAAAAAAAGCAGTATGAAAAGAATGGAAATTTGCCTTGTGTAACACTTGTCTGGGCTTCTCCATTCTTATTTTTGGTCTTGAAAAAACATTCTCAGATGATTAGAGAAAAAAAAATCATTAATATAGACTAAAAATGCCATTTAAAGATCCCGTGAAACATTCTCATTAGACCATATGCATGCTACCTGATGCTCTTTGATGAAGTTTCAATGGAATTTTTTTGTCTTAAATAATGGGGAAAATGCAACTCCAGTAAATACTATATTCCTACCAAAATAAATGGATCAACAGCCTGTTGCCCTGAATTATCTTGAGAAAAATATCCAGCAGAAATTACAGCAACATCACAGATACTCAGACCAAGTACCTTAAACCAGTCAAAGTATCTATTATTGCTTGTTTCTATCTTTCTCTAAAGGGAAGCTATGTTTGACCTCCAAGGAAGGTCAACAACTTAATTATTGTACTCGAGACAAAGCTACTCTGTGCACAGGAAATGAAAGCTAAAGGGAAGCACTTTGAGAAGAAAGACGTTTTACTCTCTTAAATAAATGAGACCTGAAAAATTCAATATTGTTTTCATCCTGACCAAGCCTTCTGGCTGGATGTTAAGTGATGTTCATTGGGTAAAGACAGGAAATCCAGGAGCCTTCCTGCCTTTGCAAGACAAGAGTTGCAGCAGGGCAAATCTGCTTGGAAGACACTAAAAGTCCATGCAGGGAGGGCTCTCACAATCACAGTCTTTCGTTAGAAAGCCAAATCGACTTGCTTGAGAAATGAAGGCATTGAGGCATTTTGATTAAAAAACCCATTCACTTCTAATTATTGGAGTCTGCGTAGAAGAGGATAGCTGGGATCTCCTGCAAGGTTGCAATTGGAAGAACAAGGCAGAGGCAGGAGCAGTCAGGCTCTGTGACATGGCCCCTTCTGACAGAGCCCCTAACATGAATCCAAACATACCGAAACAGAAAGAGAAACAACCAGGCAAGCAAAGAGGCACAAGGCACCATCACAAGCCATAAGCACTGTGCTCTGGTGCTGAGCTACCTAACCAGGACTGCTCTGCCAGCCTGTGCCTCTGTCCTTACTTGGCTGCCGTACACAGGAGCTACAAGAGGTTTGCTTGAACTTGGAGGTCCTTTCAGTGAGAATGCTGTGCATTTATTCAGGTCTGAGCTGACTTGTGCTGCTCAGGCCAGAAGGAAGGACAGGCTGTAGCTCACAGAAAGCAGGGAAGGGTACAGCAGGCATGTGGAGCATTAGGGCTACAGAGGGAACCCAGCTTCACCAAAAAGCTATTCAGCAGTGCTGGAAAGACATGACAAAACATCTTGTCATGGATGGAAAGACATCTTATAACAAGGATGGTCTGGCAAAGGCTGTAAATCACCAGCCACAAGCCTTTTCCAGAGAGGAAAATACTCACTCGCAGTGATTAATGCAAAGGCTGAAGCCCTGAGCTGGGTACACGGGGTGAGTGTCTGCTTTTCTTTCAATCATATGAATAAAACAGATAAAAACAATCTTGGAGCATTGCTAGTGAGAAGAATGTGGGCAAGTGTGTGTGCACTGCCTCTTTCTAGAGCTCAGCAATAAATTTTTCCAGTATTTGTACCAAGAAGAAAGAACCTCGATGGGAATGGCTGGATTGTCACCAGCGCAATGTTGCAGCTTCTCCTGTGGTTCATGTGCTTCTGGAGGAGCCCAAGAGTGTAAGGAAATCCTTCTGACTCCCTGCATGTTGTATATCCCCACCTATGGGGCTGGCTGATGCTTATTTTTGGCAGCTTACCTGCTCAGTGATGACTCAGTGGGATGTTTTCCAAGAGCATCCCAGCTATTTACAGCTCGTGTTGCATTTTCAGAAGTCACATAGAACTTGGGAGCCTGTATTAATTAGTAATGCAAATGGAAGATCACTAAGGTAGGAGAATTGTGGAAAAATTGAGAGCAGTCATGGGATGAGAAGCTATCCTAATCCCCATTCACAAGGAAAATTACTACAATTTGCACAGATAACTTAATCCTGGCATTTCTTACCATTTGAATACCTGACAAATACTTGCTTACCTAAAAGGAAGAACTATATGAACTGCTCAGTCTTGAAGGGTTTATAGGCTTCAAGAATGCAAGAGTGACCCTTTCCAATCAAACATCACCATTTATCCAGCAGATCTTTAGGCATGTTTTGACTCTGATTTCCACAGGGCCTTGTTTCTTCTCTTCAAATTGGCAGAGCTGCCCTAAAACTTGGCATCTTGTCAGGTAATGGGTGTGCTAACTGGCAACCTTCAGGCTGTTCCTTACAGATGAGAAGGCATTTCGGGGGGAGAAGAAACAACTAAGCTTTAAGTTCAAAATCAGATACTTCTGCCTTTTTCCAACTTGTGGGAAAATGGGGAAAAATTGTCCTAAGTAGGCAAATTTTCACTGAGGTCTACACAGTGGCTGGGAACGAAGTGGTCTGGCTAATGAGAACAACTGATTATGGAGATTTAACACAAACAGATTTGAGGAGGTCTGAGATTGGATTTAATCTGTTCTAGTGTATGCATTGACAAAGCCCACAGCCTGTATCTGGGCCAAGGCTTTCACAGTCACTGCTTCCAGGATGTAAACTGTCATCTGCACTCTTTGTTCTCAAATCTATGACCTTGCATTTTGCTGGTTTAAAACACATGTTCAGTGGGGTCCACTTTGCCAAGTGTTGTAGTTTGCCTCGCAGACTTGACCTGGCTTGTTTATTTACCACTGTGGCATATCTGCAACCTTTCCAGCAGCTGATTTATTTATTTATTTATTTTTAAATCCTTGATAACAATAACGAACAGCCTGCAGGCAAGAACAAATCATTGCAGAACCTTGATAAAATTACCCTCCTGACACCTTTCTGTTTTAATAATTTACTCAGTTAATATGTACTACATCTTGGGTAGTGACATGTAAAAATTATTTTGTACTACCATTTTTATTATCAAAACTATACTGACTGGTGTAATTTATGTCACCATCTCTTGAAGTTAATGTTAGCTCCTTCGTGCACCTTATTTTCTTGAAGTTCTCTCAGAACTGACATCAGGTTCACTGGCCTGTATTTCCTTGGAGACGTTGGGAGAAAGGGATCACCTCCTGCATCCTTCTAAATTAATGAAACATTTGCTAAGTTCTAGTTCTCTGGAATTTCCCCAGCACCTTATGAGGTAAGAAGGACTCCAAGAGATATTGATTAAAGTAAAGACTGCTATAAAAAAAGAGACAAAAATATCATCCTTGATGCTTGGACACAATGTTGTAATACTTAGCTTCAACCACATCAGCATGGAAATGGGCAATATTTGTTTCTGTGGATTAGTACTCTGGCCTGGTTTTGTTCCTGATGTATTCATCTTCCTTAAAGGTACACTCAATTTCTGCAGTTTAAGTCCAACTCCAGTGACAAATTACAGCATGGTGTGGACTTCAGCAGCAGCACGGTGTGGCTGGATTGCTAAGCACTGCCCGGTTTCCACCTGTTACACTAAATTTCCTGATTTCCACTAAACTGTGCCCCAGCTTGCAAACAGCAGCAAAACTGACCTGAATTGCAGGATTTTATGAGACCTCCTAAAGCAGGCAGTTTTACCTGGGTTTGAGTTTCATTAGGAAAGCTTTGCTCCAGCTTCAACCATTTTTAAGGGCACTGCCTGTAACACTAGAGACAATGATCCGTGGAGCCAATAAGCCTCCTGGTCAGGATGACACTCCAGCCCCCTGGAGCTCAGTCACTGAAAGCTGCTCCAGGTCAGGGAGACAAAAATACCTCTCCTAAGGATCCTTTGCTGCATGATGTTAATGTACCCCAGTCCTGCCTCCCTGGTTGGCTCGGTGGCCTCTCTGCCCCTTTCCCGCCCTATATACCCCAGACCTAGAATGTTCTCCCTCCCCTGTTCACCCATTGGCTCTTGTTCCTCAGCCACTCCCTCTCTATTTCCCTATTGGCTCCCATACCCTAGCCCCGCCTATATCCCGCCCCCATGCCCTCTGATGATTGGTCCCTGATGCTCTCTCTCCGTCCCGCCCCCCCCCTCCATACTTAAACCTGGGCCCTCTCCTGCTCTTGTTTTTCCCTGGTTCAGTTCACGCGTGTGGCTGCGATGAACCCCACGTGGAACACTACAAAAGGACCCTTCCCGTCTCTTTGCCATCGATCCATCTAAGAAGCTATCCGGTTTGTGCGGCTCCAACCAAGTGGCTTCCATTGGAGACACTTTGGGAAGGCTGTGCCATTATACCACCCCCACTGCCGCTACCATAATCCATCCTTCAGGGGAACACCACTTCATAGAGACATCACTAGGAGACAGTCTTCGACAGCAGACATTTTTCTAACTTGTTGTCAACCTAGTTTTAAAGGCTCAGCAGAGTCTTTTCCCTGCCACAGAAAAGAAATTGTCTCCTGTTTTGCAGTTGGGAAAATAAAAAAAACTTTGCTAGGAGTTAAGAGATCCCTCTTGTCCTTTTTTTGTTGTTTTCTTTTTGTTAGGGTACCTCCTATCTGTTCGCTCAGGATATTATTTTCCTTTCCTCAAGAAGTATGGTTTTCAGAGATACTCTGTTTACATGGGCACAGGGTCAATCTCTGCATTTTCTTCCACCACTACTCACAACAGAAAGAAAAGAAAATTGCGTAATCACAGAAGAGCTTTCACCACTGCTTTTAGGGCTGATCCAGTATCAGCAATCCTCTTTCAAGAATAACTCCCACTCTCAACACCACTGGTGTAGAACTGGTCTTGATTCTTCATTAAACATCCAGAGGGCCAGATACCCTGCAGGAGTGTGTTAGGGTAGAGGAAAATGAGCTCAGAGAGAAAGAGCTTCTTTTGATCCATAGTTCCTTGCAGTTCTTGTGGAAGGAGGTTCTCTGGAGGTTTGTTCCCCAGAAGAAGCCTCAAATGCATTTGCAGAGACAGATTCCTAAGCTTGAGAGGCAGTACCAGCTCCACATACCTCATTTTCACATCTGTTTCTTTAAAGATTTATTCAGGAGGTCAAGGTCTTTGATGGCTTTCTGTATATCAGGAGCACTCTTGTTCAGTGATTATCCATTGCAATATCAAATTGACTACAAGGTTTGGTGAACAAGAGTACGTGAGGCATCCCAGTGGTTTGAGAAAGATGGAGACCTCCAGCTCTTAAGGTGTGCTATAAATAAATTTTTGCCCTGCAAAGTTCCTTCCAATCCTTATATGGCATTTCAGGATATATCCTATATCTGCTTAACTTTTTCATTGATGTTCCTCAGAACTGGACTGAACAGTGATTCAACCAGACCACTCTGATTCTTGGCCTTTCAGCAAAGGCTTCACACAACACAAGTTTGGGAGTACCAGGTATGATGCAGAGCAAGTGCAATCCAGCAGTGGAGTCCCAACTGCACTTTCCCTCAGGTATGTTATTAGATCAGGAGTAGGAACCACCTGAAATAACTGCCTGATTCAGCTAATTTTACTGTAAACACACCCCCCATCTTCTCTGACATAGCTGGGTGCAAGCTGGCAGCAAAATTATGCTGGCTCTCTCCCACAGCATTAATTCTGTAAGCCATACAGATATTATTTCAAAAAGATAGAAACCTGTTAAAAAAAACATGTATTTTGTCTCCATTAATAACAAAGAGTGGAATTTAATGTTATCTTGATGCATTTGCTGCCAGAAGAGTTTCTTCTAAAGTACAAAAAGCCACTGAAAATCAATGTGTTTAATTGACATAGGCCAGAGAACTTTAAAAGGCTTCTCCCTGTCTGTACAGACCTGGGCAAATGCATCAACTTCTGTCCTTAGCCCAAGTCTTGGGCTGCAGCAAACAAGCACTGCAATTTATACCAGACATTGGAGAACATGAATATTTTCTTTACTACTCAGCTCCAGGAAAGGATAATTATTATAAGCAAAACCAGATGAAAATCTGAGAATATTTTATGATCCACTTTCATTNTTAAAACAATGGGGCCAAATTCACACTTGGGGTAACATGACTGACATCAGTAGAGCACTACAATTAATTTTGCCTATGGGATCTACTCGAAAATAAAACATACTGTCACAAGGATGACAGCCAGATTCTGTGGAGAAAATCTTTCTGTACCAACTAATTTGGCTTCAAAAAGACAGCACAGCTGTACAAGCAGTAATCCAGTGGGCTGGATCTTCAGGTGCAGCTCTGCTCACATCTATACAATAAAGTTCACTTATAACCATCTGAGATTTGGCTAAGTGTCTTTTCCAGACCTAATGGGAGATCATTGTATAAGTATTATAAGGCCCCAAAGTGATGATTGTGTGACATTCATAAAAACAAAGAGAAAGATATGGGGAGGTAGAATTCAAGAGTGACCAGGTAGCCAAAGATCTAAGTGAAATGCTGATATCCCTTACTAATCCTTTCTTACCCTGCCTCCTCTCTCCCCCACCAAGTAGTCTCCTGAAGCATGTTAAGCTGCAGGGAGAATCAGAAAAAAAGCAGAAGGCTCTTTTGGTGTTTCTGTCGTCATTTATTTATTTTGAAACAGAAAATTCTTGTCCCTTGCAGTGATGACGTTTTAATGAATCCATCAGTCAACTGCAAACTCCCAACTAGAATCCTACCTAAAAGAGACCTATTTGTAATACGTGACCTAAGCCCATACCTGGCAAAATTAGTTCTCAGGGAGACAATGCAGGTCTTTCATTGCTGTCTCCATGGAATCGTAGATGATTAAGCTGGACAGGGCCTTGTGGGTCCTCAAATCCCACCCTGTACACCTAGCATCACTTTATCCCTGCCTTGTTCCCCTGAGTGCGTTATCTAATCCTCTGCTGACTGATTGTGACCCACCCTACAACTTCTCTTCCATGGGCAAATTTCCTAAGCCTAAGCAAGCTCTTGATTGCCCCTCTAGGTCTTTGGTTCCCCTGTATCCATGATTTTTAGGTTGTTTGCATCCAGGCTATCTTCCTTCCCTTTAATTATTTTAAGTCTTTCCAAAATTGCCTTTTCTTTTTCCTGGTTTCTCACCCATCTGCTCTGTACATGTCAGTGCTGCAGGTTCTGTTTCATCACACCTCTGCCATCATGTTGGGCTCCTCATAGTCAAATCTTTGACTTTATTTTGTTGCTGCCATATGCAATAAACCCCCAACTTCACTAAATCATGACTCAAATTTTTTGCTTCTCTTTTTATGGCTAGCAGACCCATTACAATTTGCTTTAAATTCATTTGCACCATTTTTTTCAGGTTGACATTTCAGAGCTCTCGCTTGGTGCTTTCTTACCACCTCATTGCTTTTCCTTGCTGTTTGTCCCGTGCCTGCAAGGTCTGAGCTTACTTCTTATCCCAGACTGAGAGGACTATGTAAGTTGTGAGGTCAAGATGATTCCCCAGGACATGCCTCTTCCCCAGGACTCCACCCAGTGACATCAAGATGCAAATCTATTACATGATCTTGAAAACAAAATTTGACTTAAGGAAGACTGTGATTCCACCTTCAAAACTTCTGAGCTCTCCACTCTTCAGTGACTGTTCTTTTGGCTGCTGGTGATTTAACTTTTAAAGCATAATCAGCATGCTGCATCCATGGGCAACTCCATGGACAAATATTCCTGCTGGCTTCAGAAGTATCAAAGAAAGCAGTTGCTGCTCCCTCGTGGTCACCAGCATTATCCGTGTTTTGAAAGTTACCATCCCCTAAACTTTGCAGCAATTTATGATCTTCTATCTCCTGTCTGCCTACAGAGGTGCTTTTATCTATAGCTTGGCTAAGTCAAAGCAAACCAAGGTAATGGAGACTTATGATTGAAATGGCTCAAGCCAAGCCATGTCTGCAGCCTCATGGGATGACTCAACAAGGCTCAGAGCAGGAGAGTGTTACCATCAGCAGCTTCTAAAGCAACTGGGCAGCCCCGAACTCAGTGATTCCCCTCCGTCCTTTTGTACTTTCTCTTTTACCACTTGGTAAAACAGTGAAAACACTGGCTACATCTCCTTTCAGTACTGTCTGGCATGACTGTGCAGCCATTTCAAAACTTAGGTAGCCTAAGAGGCCTTTTTTACAGAACAGAACACTTATATTGTATACAAAGCTCAGATGTTACCACACAGACGAACTCCTTCTGTGCTCACCATGGATGGCATCACTCAGCAAATCTGCAATTATAAAGTGAATGGCAATTCCAAAACCTTAAGAAAAAAAAACATCTTCATGTATTGGGACCAACACAGAATGAATATGTTGTTGTCAGTATTCTTTTTTTTCTTTTGGGGTATATTGTCCCTTGCCATATTCACCCTCAGGATATTCCTTTTCCCATGTGTTAAAACCCAGCATGAAAATCAGACAGGGCTCCTGAGCCTGCTTCTCACTGTTTTACACTTGAAAGCTGGCTTTACTTATTGCCATCTTCAGTCCTGGAAGGCAAGAATCACAAGTGGCCAGATGGAGCCTGCCCTCAGAGAAGAACCTGTTCTAGCTGCTCAACTCTCAGCAGCTTCCTTCACAGGGGTAGCTCTGAAGAAATACAACATTTTTATTAGCTTATCATTTTCCATTGGGACTGGAAGAGTTTTGTGGGAAGAAACCCCAGAGCACCTGTAACTTAAAGCATTGTCCTCTCTCTGCTGGGGTTCTTAACCTGTTTCCACACTGTCACTTCTCCTGAATAGAAGACAATCATTAATTCCACCAGTTTTTCTTACTTTCTTTGCCCTTGGTTCACATCTAACATTCCCACTTATGGAAGAACAAGCCATCTCTGCTTTTTGGCTCTACATTGTTCCTCCCTTGTTCCAAACCATCAAGGAACCTGTCTGCTGCCATGGACACCCCTGTCATACTGGTGTGGTGGGATTGCCTCTCCTTCTTGTGTGAAAATCTGTCTGTCTTTTATTTCCCCCTTCATTCTCCCCTGTGGAGTCTCAATCCTGGCTGTCTCCACTGTCTTGTCATTTGGTCTTTGGGGGGTAGTTTCCCTTCCTTTCTTCTTTGCCTCTGAATTGTCTTCCTTCTCTAGTTGAATAAATTTGTTGCTCAGCTTCATCTCTCCCGCACTAGCTAATTTCATCCTCTCTCCTGCCCTTGGGTAGGGTTGTCCCATGGATATCCCTTCCCATCTTTTTGTTCTCGAGGCCACCTTCTTATTGAGGAGTTGTGCACTAGTGTTGTTTCTGCTCTCTCCTCAGGGTATTCCTCAATCACATCTTTGAATTCCTGTCTGAATTTCAAGTTATGTCCACTTGTCACTTTAGCACTGGCATAGTTTCCTCCATGCTGTACATCAATAGGGAAATTCTGTTCCCTATTTATGTACCTTCCATCTTGTGCCACACCACACTGATGTGCAACTGGGAGATTCTGCAACCACCCATCATCTTGTGAACCCTTTCCTCTTTTGTTCACTTCAAATTATTCTTCAGAAGAGCTTAACTGAATTAGGTACCAAAATTCCACAGATCCTTGCTAGGTGCATTGGTTAATAATACATGTTAGAGAAACAGGAGACTATCACAAGCTGTTAAGCAATAAAAATCCATGCAACATAATCTGTTGTGGTTGGATATTTTATTGAAATCCTGGATAGTCATTTGCAAAAAAAAAGCTGACATGCAGGGTTTGGATTTAATCTTCACATTTCCACTCAAACTGTGGCATTGTTTGAACACGACAGCTTTGGGATCCTGGCAAAAGAGTAAAACTGTCCGAGCTGTTCCACTCTGGTTTGAATTATCTCTCTTTTTATTTATTTATTTCTAGCTTTGAAGTCTGTGTACTTTAAAAATCAATGAACATTATATTAACAAGCAGACACTAATTACATTTTAACAAACTGGAAAGGCTTGGCTACAAATCTTTGAAAAGATAGATTCACATTTTAAAAAGCTTTCTAATCCAACTGGCATCATTATTGTAAGACACTGACAAAGCCTGCACAGAATGGAAATGTTGAAGGAATCTGTTTTCCAGAATTTTTTTTCTATGATTTATAATTAGTCTTCATCATTGTACTGTTTCATACACTAGGTCTGGTAAACAGAGTACTCGTGACTTTTACAGGATTAATGGAGACATTCTGAGATGTAGAAATTAAAAGATCACTCAGATAATAGAAATACTTCACTGTTGTAGCTCTTCTCATCAGTTCAACTTGTTTTACAAACAAATTAGGATTGCTATCAAAGTTCTACAGAGGGATAAAAATGAGGCAAAGAACTAATGTGTCTCATATGCAATTGCTTAGCAGAACAGAGGCAGATCAGAACTGGGTGTCTTGTGTTCAGTTTAGAGCTCTAATTCTTATGTTACAGTGGTTCACTGAGAAGCTTTAAAATACAGGTATTGGAGTGTGCAGTGGGAGTGAGAGAGTTTTTATCAGGATGTTCAGCACATCAGGAAATGCCAAAAGTGTAGATAGATGATCCTGGAACTATAAAAAATATCATGCCTCTTCTGGCCACTCTGTCTGACAGCAGCTGTGTCCTTGGTGAGAGGGTTGATGGAAAAGCAGCTCCCACATGAAAGTAGGAACCCCAGCAATGCACGGAACAGTTTCTGCAGAGCAGAGAGCCAAGACATCACGAGGTTTGTGTGGCAACAAGGGGAGAGTAGGACACAAGAGGACACAATCCTTGTGCCAGAGCAGGCTCCAGGAAACACTCAGGAGGAGCTATGCTTTTGAAATGTCCCCACTGATTTCATCACTTCCGTGCATTCCACAATGGCTGCTTGAGAGGTAAACAGACAAGGAACCCACTTCAGACGAAGCCATCTCAGCACACCAAAGCCAGCCTGTGCCAAGAAACACTTACTTGCTGTGTCAGGGACCATGTGTGGTCATGTCAGACCCCAACAGGCTCAGCAGGCCAGTCTGTGCTGTGCTCTGAACTGGTGAGACAGAGATACCAAAGATAAGGGCAACAAACTTGATGGCAGGTCATTCTCAGGCATGAGAAATTAGTTCTGTGCTCCAGGAGCTGGAAGATACAAATACTCTGGCTCACCCACAGCATACCAGAGTCAGCTCATGTCCATAGTGAACTCTTTGAGACAATTTCAATGGACATGACAGCAAAGCACCGTTGGTCTGTCACACACATCAGCATTTCTCTGTTACAAGTATTTGCCTTACTTGTGACAATTGATTTGCTAGACTTCCTACAGAGTCCTGCCTTCCTGGCTACATCTTTTGGTTGAGCTGAATTGCCAGAGGAAACTCATCTGCTGGGGTGACCTACAGCCCAAGTCCTTCTGCATCTGCAAAGAAGAGGACAGACTGTCATACCTGTCCTGGAGCCACATCAGGTGTGCAGCCCAACAGTGGCATCCCAGCAGTGATGCCCAGTAAGGGCATCCAAACCATCAGTGATCCTCTGCACTCTTGTCACTAAAACAATCTCTGAGTAACTTCTAGCATCAGCACAGTTCACTGTAGCTGGTGGCTCAAGCAACCCTGGCCAGCCCTCCAGCACAAGCTGTGGAATTTGTGTATACTGGCAACAATTAACAGTTTTGGGCCTTAGCACAGCATCTGGCAGAAGTGAATCTCTGAAAAGGTCCTGTGAATAAAGTACCAAGTATCAGGGTCACCTGCTATGGCACCCTGTCTACCCTTCACGCTCTTCATAAACAAACTGGAGCAACACAGTGGTGGGATGGGATGTCTCTGTTTGCCTCCTTCAAAGTCACTATTTTGATATTAAAGAGCATGTTTTCCACATTCCCACCTAGCTGGTTAAAAAGATCTAACAACTCCTGTAATGCTTGCACAAAAAGTCTCTGTACACAACTGGATCTAGTCCAAGTCTCCAGGTCTACCACATCCCTCCAGATCCTGTGCCACTACACTTACACTTTTGATTTGGCTAGCACACGATATAAATTGATTTATCTTTGCTTCCTTATGTCACTTGTCAGTGACATGCTGCATATGTGAAACCACACTCCCCTCTTCAGTAAGTGCTGGGCAACCAGGCTGACTCAGATCCCAGGCTCCTGTTCCAATGGTGCTGAACTATTATTTTGTGTGGTCAGGGGGGTGGTGGTTTTGGGACCATCTTGGCAAGCCTGAAGCTCTGCCTCCCAAATGGATAAAGTGAGTTCTCATTGTCTTGTGACAGATCTGCAGGGAGCACAAGCCACCCTGGATGTGTGAGTAAATGAGGGAAACACCTAGATGCTGTTTTTGAAGGCATCTGGAGGCTCGACTCTTCAGCTGCCAATAATGGCATGACATCTGCCATTTCTCAGCTGGTGGTGTGGTTTCTTTAGAATTTGGTTCTTATCTGTGTTTTAAATTGAAGAACAATTAAATTTCATGCACAAATAAAAAGCAGATCATATATTAGAGGATCTCTACTGTATTTCGAAGCAGGATAGAAAGTACATAAACACCTTTAGTACAGACTGCTTTTCTAACATCACTTCTTTTTTCTCTGTCTTATCAGGACAGGGAAATATGCAACACGCCTTCAATGAAACACATTTTGGAAAAAAAAGAAAATAAAACCCAGCTGAAATCCTACCTTAAATAGATCCAGTCCGTATCTCGGTCCCCTGTAAAGAGCAGAGGCTGTGAAACAGTCCAGAGATAGCAGCGTTCAAACCCCTCTGAAACAAATGCAGGCAGCTCACCTCACACAGGTTCCTCTCACAATTGTACCAGTTTTAAACCAACAGTATTGACTTCAAAGCAAGACTTAACCTGATCTACACTTGCATAAATAATGCAGCAAGCCTGTTCTTGGTTCAACGGCTTGTGCAGTTCAGATTTGGTTCAGTGTAGAAATTTAGCACCATCAGCAGAAAACTTTTACTTGAAAAGGGAAGATTAAAGTCTGCAAGAACGGATGGGAATACCAGGAAAAGCAGGCAGCGAGGCAATGCCCAAAAAGCCAACTGCTGCACTCGGGTCCACTGCAGCTGCCTGTGTGCTTTCCCCCAGCAGAAAGCAGCAGA
This sequence comes from Erpornis zantholeuca, assembly GCA_013400515.1. Lineage (NCBI taxonomy): Eukaryota > Metazoa > Chordata > Aves > Passeriformes > Timaliidae > Erpornis > Erpornis zantholeuca. Next base: position 98,139 of record VZTN01003875.1, read on the forward strand.
ACAGAGAGAACAATAGAAAAAAACAGGAGAAGTGGAGGGGGAAACCACTTTGACAAGTTTGATAAACTCAGGAGATTAAGTCTTTCTAAAAGATGAGGTAGAATAAAGGTGCAGGAAAGGGCAAACAATTCATTTTCTCTGTCAAACAGAAACGCTCGATTTTTCCCATATCATAAAGGTCAGTCAAGATTTTACATAAGGCAACAGGATGCAGCTTTCCCACAAAAGGTTAGTGTAGTTATACTTACGTTTCCACTGGATTAAAATATGACAACTTGAGCATTTTTTTCATTTATTGACGGCAGTTCTTCAAAACCTTCTAAAGCAATTACAGAGAACTGTGTTTTCCAAGAACATGCATGCCTGAAGGGGGAGCACATTCTAGGAATTATATGATCCTGTGCTAGATGTGCAAATTTCCTAATGGGTACTCTATCAGATTTTTTTCTTACACGAGCTAAAATAGAGTCCTCAAATGCTGATCAACTCTAAATCATTAAAATTGAAGTAAACCAGAAAACACTCCACACTGCTACAAAAGCAAGTGCCAGACTACAAGCCTCATGGGGAAAATCTAAAAGACTGAAGTTCCTGGGAGTTCTGCTATTGCACCAGTGGAGCAGAGATTTCTCCCTAACTGTTCCCCAAGCCCAGGGGTAGTCAGTCTGTACTTTCTCTAGTCTGTAAGGGATGGAAGAAATCAGAAGAGAGCTCATAATAAATCAACCGACAGTCTCTAAAAAATAGCTGTCCTGTCTCCTTAATATGAGTGAGAGTAATGTTCTGAGGGCAGGAAGAATTCAGCTTTGGACTGAAAACATTCCCCTATTGGGGTACAGAAAGTGATCACTCTGCAGTTTAATCAGTCTCAGGCCTCTCTTTGAGGGAAATAGCGTGTTGCTTGCAACAGCACGTGTAATAATGTTTGCTGAAATATAAACTATGGCTGTATACCCCAAGATGGAAGGTCAGAAGTCAACTGAGGATCTGGCCGCAGATGTTCAGCAATAGAGATCAAAAAGCAATAGATCAAATCCAGTACTTTTCCTCAAGGAACAGGTTGCAGAAATTTCTCAGCCCATCTCCTTTCACAGTAAGTGCACTCACCCTGCATGTAACAAAGCTGTGCACCACAAACTGCCAGGTTACTCAGAGACAAACTTCATGATTCCTAATTTCTCCTTGTCCTGTGCTCAAATATTTAATTATTTATACAGTGAGTTTGCTCTTATCCACAAACACAGCTTCCCTGAACCTCTGCAGTGCTTTTCAAGTCCATCTACCACAGTGAAGAACCACATGACAGACCCCTTAGTCCTCCCCCAGCCCCTGATATACATTTCCTAAAGCCGACACTTGATATTATGGAATGTGTTGTAATCAATTCTTAACGTTATAGCACCACTGGATTTTTATTAACTTGCACAACAACAACAACAAAAATCCAACAAAAAATGGGCCCTCATAATCAGTCAGCCTTGTTATATCCTGAAAGCTGCTTTAACAAGCAGGGAGTAATATAGTGTAATTGGTACTCCGCAGTTTAATTGTTCTGTTCTTAAATCTAATATTGCAGCTGCGGGTTAAGTTTACACCACAGCTTTCAAGAGAACATGAAAGTGTGGTACATCTGTGCAACAGAAAGCTAAACATCTCTCATCTGATGTGTTTACAATGACATTTGATAGCGTGGAATTGTTTGGAGTTCATTCTTAAAGCTGCAGAACTGCTTTTCAATGCTGGGAAAAAAAAAAAAAAGGAAAAAGCCTCCAATCTCCTTCCAGCAACAGAGCCCACAGAAGCCTGACGATAACGCTGCTGGCATGGCAGGGAAACAGCCAGCTGGAACAATTTCTTCAGATAGCTTTGAGCATTTGTCACTCAGGCAGTGGACAAGGGGACAAGGGCATCTTCCTCTTCAGGTGATATAATAATTATTTGAAGAACAAATGACTCAAAAAAACCCCTGGACAGAACAACCCCTGACATGCATAAAACAGACAAAAATATTTCAAGAAATGTTATTACATGGATGACTGTAGCATGTATAGAAATGGTGGAGTTTTCTATTTAACAGGTGGCAGAACTGCTTATGGTATCTTGAGCTTCACATTCTTTATAACTAACAGCTTCAGCATTATGTACTTGTTAGTGAATTTATTAGGCCCATAAGTAGTTCCAGAAATTTAGGAATGGGCCCATAAATGTCATCTGCAGTTTGTGAACTGCAAGTATCTGACTGTTTTGATCAAGGTTTTTATGGGAAAGTTAAATGGTTATTAAAATTATTTACTACTGCTCCACCAAAAGGGAGCAAGCCGGCTGAAGAACTTAGGTAGTGATAAGATGGGATAGGTTGTAGGTCAAACATGTTGGCAGAAAAACATTTCTGTTTATGTCTAAGCCCAAATTTCTGTAAAATTCAAAGTTTAGAGTGCACTTAAATGGCCAAGAAAATGTCTGTCGAGGGGAGGAGGAATACTCAGTCTCATCAGGCTATTTTTCTTGTTCTCAGCATTAGCCTTCTTCTAACATTTTCTGTCCTTGGAGAAATTCATGATAGTGCAACTTAGTTAAAGAGGTCACTTTCTGCTCACTCCTTTGTAGCAGTCCATACCAGCATCTTGATTTATGCTCCTTAACAGATGGAAGTCAGTCTCACTGATGCAGCTGAGCTATATTACACTGGAATCTATTAACTTTTTAAACTTTATTATTTCAGTCACAATTAAGACTATCTGAAGCCTCTTCATAAAAAGGGGCGACATGAAAAGCTGTACGTTAGCAACTGGATCAATGGATGCATTCATTCTGCATCAAAAATACCATAAGAAGGACATATCTCCTGGGGAGGCAAATCTGTATCAATATTTCAGTCTCTTGAATACAGAAATTTGATACAACATGATGCAACACCTGAGCTTCCCCTCCTTTCAATTAACTGAGAAATAAAAATTGTCCTTAGAAGGGAAGAAATGCATTTGTATTGTTTTGTTTTGGGGTTTTCCGCCCTTTCATAGCATCATAATGTTCTCTTCATGGGTGGGAAACTTAATCTTCAAGTTCAAGCCTAGATTCTTCATACAGTTCAGGATGAGATGACTTGGAATACCGGGAATATTTCAGATGTAGAAAATCACCCAATTCATCCAGAGCATTCAAAACCTGTAAGACCACAATGCTTTGTCAATTCTATCAGAAAGGAAATGAAGTTCTAGTAACTTCTACTTTACTACAGAACAATAAGATTATAAAAAACATCAATTAAAGAAAGTTTAAAGGACAAACAGGCAAATTTTGCATTCATTCTACAACAGTGAACATCAATACAGTCATAGATGTACAACAGCATCTGTGAGAAAGGAATTTTCTCCTTCAGTAGGTTATGGTTTATTAGGAAGTCCATTAATTGAGCACAGATGAAAAAAAATTACTTTGTCTAAAAGCACAGGGAGGAAACAACCCAGGTAAAAATTGTCTTTGCTTGTGCAAAAGAAACGTGTGAGGCTACACTTCAGTATTTCTCCATAGCTCCCAAAGACTGGAGTTGCCAATGCATTTTCTTAGGTAGGACTCAGCCCACAGTGCTGAGCAGAGTCAGCATAAATGGTCTGAATAGTTTAAGACAATTAATTTTTGCTCATTAATACTGTAAAGCAATTTGCTGAGCTGAGTCCCCCAGCTTTCAGTAGATTCAAAATGTAGCCAGGGAACTCTGTTCCACAGGGAAGCAGCTCAGTGTTTTGCAGCATCTGACCCACATTCAAAAGCAGCCAACATTTTGGCATCAAAGAAGGAAACGGCAATTTTGATTTTGAGCCTGTTTCTGTTAAGCCACTAAAACAAGCTCATGAACAAAAAGAAGTAATTTAGAAGAAAAATAAGTAATTTAGTAATGGTTTATGCAGAGAGATAGCTTCCTGGTCATTAAGGAAGTTATTCTTGGGAGCTTGCCCTTTCATGGATCTTTCCTCTTTAGTTCCAGGCTGAGATACAAAACAAATTTTGCCAAAGGGAAACATTTTCATTGTGCTTGTTACCTGTTGTTACCCTGGGTTTAGGCACAGTCACAAAGTGTTTTTCCTAAAAGTTTTCCATCTGCAAGTAATAAAACTCAGGGCATTTCCATTCCCCCATACTGTAAGAGTGCCACGAGTACTGTGGCAATAGCACAGCATGTTCAGTGGTGACTGGGGAGGGTCAGACCTTCCCTGGAAGCAGCAATGTGCAGGTAGCAGGAAGAGAATGTACAATGATGGCCCAGAAATGTGGTGGGTTTGACATCTGGCTGCGGGGGGAAAGGAAGAAAATCAAAGCAGCAGCCTCAAGAGATTAATCTTCAGATCAACTTCATTGCCTGTCACCAGTTACATAAGCCAAAATCCACCCAAACAGCAGAAGCTGGCAAGGACCAACACAAGAATGTAGCTATGCTCTGTTTCACAAAATACTACCTTTATGGTATTGTACCTTGTTAATAAGTACTGCACCTTTAAAAGCACCAGGAATTTTACACTGCAAGGCAGGCTTTTGATGTTGTTTGAAAGCTATCTACACTGTTATGGGAGCTGGTCAGCAGGGCAGGGCTCCGGCCACCACATCCATGTGCATCTCAGAGAGCAGCCAGGAGCTCTCTGCAGGCACAAGTGCTTGTCTGCATGAACCAGTGGCATATTTAACACAAATGTCTTTCCATGTTCAGGGATTTTTTGCCTTGACCATCACACTCGTGCAAAGAGAGGAAAAACAAAGCCTGAAATTTATTGTTAAGCCTCTGTGTTTCATGCCTCTAAGTTGACTTATTCTGAGAATGAAAGAACGTATCTCAAGCCAGGCCAAAAGCACCTTCGGCAAGAAAGGGAGATGGAAAATTTCAAAGAGTTTATTTTAAACACATTTTGGACTGCGTTGGAATGGAGGTTTACGATGGAAGTCTCAACATACTGTTAATGGTATTTCTGATATCAGAGAAAGATACAGAACTGAGACTGGCCAGACAGCACCAATTAAACTTAATTAGGTTCAAACAGTTCCAAATACTCTTTGCAATTTCCACCTGTATCCCCAAGGCTGTCCCATATACTTCTGCAATTCAAGAAACACGTGGAAATATGGAATGGAAATATGGATATGGAAAACTTGATTTTCAATTATTTCCATATCGTTTCAGGTTTCCTACTCTGATAGTTTTGATGTAGCATTTAACTTTTGTCTTGCTGTGCTGTTCATGTAGGTTTTTATTAGTGATGACAGATTTGGTCACTATTAGAAATAGAAGAACATAAGAAGTTAACTGTCCGGTAATTTATTTTAGAAAGTAAAATGTATAAGGCTCAAATGCCTTTAAAGATCAAGTGACAAGGCCAGAAAAACAAATGTAAAAATGAATTATTGAGATTCAAAGTAACAGAGGCACAGCTTCTCCCAGCCTCCTTTGCACCTGAAGTTAATTTGGGCAGGACATCTGCTGTGCTTACCGTGTCTAACATCTCCCGTGTATGTGCAGCTGACACACAAAACCGAGCCCTGGATTCTGTGATAGGAGTAGCTGGAAACCCAACCACCACCACCCCGATATTTTTTTCTAACATGCGTCTTGCAAAAGCCCTAAGGAGAGAAAAAGTAGAAGGAGAAAAATTAAAAAAAAAATTATCTCCAATAAACTGAATACATTCACATATAATGCAGCAATAGATAAAATCCTGTTTTCAATTGATTGCCTATTTCCACTGACTTCCCTAAAAGCCAGAATTTTACCCGTGGGACTGAGATTGTTTGCTGCTTAGCGGCTCATGAAGCCAAGTGGGTGTCAACTAGAAATGTGATGGCAGGGAGGGCATTGCATGATAGACAATTCATTTATGTCACTGAAAGTCTCTGAGTACAAATCAAACCATGTGGGCATTCACAGTCCTTAAGCATGGAAGAGGCTGGGCTTGTGGAAGGTAGGAATTCTTGGTTCCTGAACATCAATAGGAATAAACCAATCTGTGTGATGGTTTATTTGCTCTCACAATTACTCTGCCAGTTAGGAAGGCTTGTGTGGTATGCATGAGACCTAGAGCTCACAGCCACCCTAAGCTACTTGCAAATACTCCCTACAGCTCAACCCTTCCATTATGCCACTACTGACTTCTGGTCTGTGTGCCCAAGTCAGTGCACAAGTGCTGCTTGATAGGAACTGAACAGTAAAACAAGCAAAGACCATCCAAAGATCAGATGGGGAAAAAAGGCATTCGTCTAAACCAATTCATACATCGAAGGCAACATGTCTCCTTTAATGACTACAAATTAAAAACAAAAAAAATCAAATTCAAAATGCTATCAAAAGTATTATTCCAGACCACCTTGAAAAAGGAAAAGAGAAAAATTTTAAAATTCTGAATTCTGGAACAACTCGAAATTAAATCTAGAGGCAAATTTAAAAGAAAACAGAACTAAATGATGAATTCAACTAACAGTGTATGTTTCTCCTGTGTTTCTCTAGTGTATGTTTCTACCTACAACACAGAACATCATCTTCTGCAGCGTATACCAAATAAACCATGAACTTGTAGAGTGCTTGTTTTGCCAGTAAGTTTTTTTTCAGTACTTACCCTATCTTACCAGGCATATAAAGGAGCAAGGGAACAACAGGAGAATCATCATTGCCATAAATGATGAAGCCCATTTCATGCAGTTTTCGTCTGAAGTACCTTGTGTTTTTCTCCAGCTGACGCACTCTTTGGAGCCCTGAAACAAGCCAGTCAGGAGAACAGTCAGTGCAAAGATCAAAACTGGAGTCTAGTCACAGGCAAGAATCAGGGCTGGGGGTAACAATTTGGCTGACATGTTGCTTTTTGATTGAGAAGAAAAACATGGAATGAGCTAAATGCAACTACATTGATTATTGTGGCATTGTAGGATGGATGGCTGATACTCCTGTAACTGTGAGGTACCTTCCCATGGGCAGAAACAGTCCCTGTCTGGGGATAGACATGTGGACAATTCCCTGGACTTTGTTGTGCTAAATAAAGCCTCCTAGATGACACACACCTACAGAGAAATAGTGCATGTAAATAGAGAATTTCTTTCACAACGTTAATTGACTATTATCTCTGCATTGTTCCTGGCCTCATTTAGTCATGGATCCACAGATGTGACCCCCAGCAAAACTGACAGAGGAGTTGAAAACAATTATTTTTATGAAGAAAAAAGACAAAAAACACCAAAGAAAAAATGTGCTTGAAAAGACATTTCAGCCATTTCTTTTGCAACGCCACTAAGGAGGTGGTTTCTGACAAGTGCAATTGCTTCCCAACCCATTGCATAAAGAGGGAAGAGGCACGCTCTACATTACTGTAGAGATATAATATGTCCTTTCACCACTCCACCTGCATTATATTTAATCAGTGAGCTGGTCTATGGGCTGCTTTTCCACCGCTGTGAGGTGCTGACAGGGATGGTGCCACCTTCTCCATGCCCACGTGCCTGCCCAGTGCCAGTCCAAGCTCACACGGCCATGCAGCACCCTGAGCCAGGTCTGTCATCTGCCTGACCTCACCAGAAACAAAACTGCCAAGCCACTGTTAAGCAGACTGGGTCTCTAAACCTAATGTCTGTTCAGCAATTTGTGTCTGCCCAGCAGAGGTGGTGAGAATGTGTGGTAAGACTGGGATTTAACAGGACACGGTTACACTCTTAGCTTTCATCTTCCTGCTGTTCATCAGCTCGTACTTTCAATATCACTTACATTATGTCACCAGACATGAACACTGAAACCTCCAGTGCAACTCATTTCCTCTTTTCCCTTTGCTTTTCCCTTTCCCTTTGCACAGATGTGTTATGTTTTCACTCTCCATTTACGTTTTCATTTTACTTTACATTTCCTTCGCTTCATTCTTCATTTACTACTTTCTGCTGTCACCATTCTCTGACTGGATGTCTGCTTCCTTATTCCCCATCTTGCTCTGTGTAACCACAGTGGCCACTAAGGCATTTGTAGCAGCTACATGCCACCTTTGGCAGATTTGTCCTCAGATCACATTCTGCCCCACCATCTGCTCTGGCTTTTCTTCCTTTTCCCTCCTGGCTGAAGCGGGGATCACCACGCCTACATGAACCCCTTTCCCATTAATATTTCTGAACACGTGGAGGTTGGAACAAGATCCACTACTTCATCTGTTCTGTATCCTCCTGAGTCAAGATTCTGTCAGTGTTCTGGCTGGGAAATTTATAGGGAAACCGGGATTTGCTTCACAGTGATTGGTGTTTTGCTTGAACAAATTAAAAGATCTCATAAAAACAGTGCATTTGTAGCTTCATGCAGAAAACTGCCCATGCAGACAACCTGTTACTTACAGTCTCAGTCATTCAGTTTAAAGCACTCAGTAGAAGAGATCTGCTGGGTTAGAAAAGGCCATAAATAGTTTAACCATCTCTCTAATGCTGCTAAAGCAAAAACAGCTGTGCCAGAGCAAGGAAAACAAATGAAACACAAAAGCATCCTACTACAAAGCTTTCCAGTCACTAATAAAAACAATAGTCTGTGGTATTTCCAAAAATATTTTTGGTGTAGTAGATCTCAAAGAAACAGGAGGAAATCTTGAGGAGGAGGAGGAGGAGGGGAGTGGAGATGATGGTAAGGAAAGGGAGTTAGAGAACTACAGAATAATGTGGCTGGAGTCTAAAGAGAAGCTTTTTCCCCTGTTAGAATCTGTAAAGATGTTATTAGCACCTCCTCAATGTCCAAGTTACAAGGAGGAGGGTGGGGGAGTAACCTGAACTGGAGGTTTAAAGCCACTGCTGTTTCTTGCTATCTTAGCAGCCCCTGAGCTAGTTTCCAAACTCTCAGTTGGAAAGCATTTGAAACGACTAGATTTTCAATTAGGGAAAGTTTTTCATAAATGCAGATGTTCTTGGTGAGTGCAGTTTAAGACTTGCTGCCTTCTCCTTTCTATTCATGTGTTTACCACAGAGCTGGAAACACAGTGTGAGCCATGCAAGATTCCAGGCTGTGCTGTTTGCTATTTATCAAACCATATGCACAGGGCCCAGAGTTGATCAGTTTGTCTCTACTTATTTTTGGTGCCAGAAATTTAGACTCCAGCTAAGGAAACCCTAGAGCTGAAAGAGGATGTTCAGACAACACCCCCCAAAGTCAAACAACTCTTTTCTAATCTTCCTTTCCTGATTCTACATCCTCAACCAGTTTGTGATGTGAGATCCCTCTTTCAAGACTCCCTATGGAGCTCACTTCAAGCCAGCCAGCGCTGATGCAAAAGAGCCACTTGAATGTTTTAGCGACATCCCAGAATACTAATTTCATTTGCAGGGATGCATTAAATAGCCAAATAAAAGATCAGAGCACTCCCATATATCTGGAGGGGAAAAAAAGCACATTAGGAGACGATTGCTACACTGTATTTGTGGGTGGGTGGCTGGGAGGAACCTATTTCTTTACCAAATGTCAACACTTTCCTTTCTCATGTTAAGTTTTGTGGTCAAAGACCACAGACACACATCATATACACAGGCTTCTTATATACTGTCCCAATAAGAGCAATAAAACCATTAAAATTTGTAGCTGTATTTCAACACTGTTTTTCATTCCTTTATGGGACCTTCTGATGTCAGATAAGGAGGTGGATCTGAGCAAAATGTTTATTTTTGTCTCATTGGCCTGAATTTCCCACTACACTGCAGATTAAGAGTGATTAATTCAGTTTAGAACCAGGTCTTAGTCCAAATTCACTGTGGTGTGTTTAACTAAAAACACTGCATTCTGAAAGTATTTTCTTTGATTCTCGAGGCTGTGATCTTGCATCCTTTGATATTTATTGAGTGAAAATCTGCAGAGAAGACCCTTGAGCTAAAAGAATATGGCTGCATCTATGTAAGTGTAAGAATTTACCTGTATGGGACTAATTAGAGGATCAGGTCCCTAGACAGTAAATATATGTGTTACAAAATTCTTACTTTGCAAAATCCTTGAGGATTTACAGTCTATGCAAAAAGCTTATAGCACAGCATGCAGCATATCCAGAGACTATATTCCATAAAATATGTGAACCACAACACAGCACATGTTTGGTAAAAACAGCCTGGACAGGGAAAACCAACCCTTCTCTATTTAAAACTAAGCCGACTAATGCTCCAGAGTATTCAGCTAAGGCTGAGAACGACTTTATTAAGTGCTCTACATCTTCTTGTTGGCTGAATTAAGAAGGACAGAAAGAGAGAAAGTAAACAATAAACAGTTCCCAAATTTATCTTCATGCTGCTGGGAACATACACAGCCGGTTTATGGCAATTTTTCTGAAATAAAGGATTGATTGCTTGCATGGTACAAGAAAAGCAGATTTACTGCATCAGCAATCCACCTTCTGCTGGCAAATTTACAGTTTTTCATTTGGTTGCACCACTTTAAAAATATTTGGTTTACTGCAATGTTCTAAGGTGTCGGCAATTCTGGGAAAAATGCTGATTATATTTTTATTTGACATGCATCATTGCATACTGCTGGCTTGAGCTCATCAATTTCTGCAGACTTTTAGAAAGCTTTCTAGCTCAACACTAATATGATTTAGTTGGAAGAAAAATACAAAAAGACAGCAAGAGAGAGAGAGAAATGATAAAACATAGTAGCTTGCTCATAATTTCTTTGAAGCAACAAGCTTTTTAAGAGAGCCACTTGGAGTAACAGACTTGGCAGAAGCTTTGTCACACACTTTCAGGGCACCTGACATCAGAAAGACATCATGTCTGAGGGTCTGATCCCAGGCTGGCTTTACCTGGCACAGCTCTGTGCACAGCAGAACTTTGCTGTTCATGCCAGTTGAGCACCTTATCCTGGCAGCAGAAGAGGCAGTAAAACTATCATCTCTCTAAAACAAAATTTTGTTTTCCTCTTCCAGAGATGTGTGCTTTTGCCTCCCGCAAAATGTTCATAAGCAGAGAAGCTGCTTGTGTTCAATTCCTGCACAAACATTCTACCTCTGAACTCTCCCTGTAGGCTTCTACCCTTGGAAGCTGTAACTCAGTCTATTGAAAACAGGAATAAGGAACCTGTAGCCTTTCATATCGAGATCTCAGGTGTAGGAGGTGAAGGAGAGCTATTTTTCCTGAACCCATTCCAGGGGAGATAACCCCACGCCATACTGTTTTTTGGCATGTGCTGGACTCTTCAAGACAAATCCACCTGCTTTAATTTTCTCCAGCTGTTCTTTCATAGAGTCTTTGTAGATAATTAATTACACAATTGAACTTTTACATACCAGTGTCAGTGTTTCTTGGATGGAGAACTCAAGTCCCTGCCTTCCTCTACTAACAACTAGATAGGAAAAAGCAAACTTCCATAGGCTGAAAAAAAATGGGAAAACAATAGCTCTTTCCCACTAAACTATTGCAGATGGATAGATTTTAATTTTTTTCCACTGGTCCCATTATAAAAGTAACACACATGCACCTCCACGTGCATTAAATCACAAATAGAATGCTATAAAACTGGGGTGCCTAAAGGAAATATGTTCTCAGATAAAACAATCTTCGTAAAAAATAACTTTACTATGAACTGGGGAGAAGTGAAGACATTTACTTCTACAGTCTAATGCTATCTAAAAACCTAGTAATTTCAACTTAATTCCGCTGCTAAATAAGCCCTTAAGGACTTATTTTAACTGTGAACTGCTGCAAAACACTTTCCGGAGAAGATTAAGGGAAGAAAAATGACAATTTCAGTTGAAGTAGAAAGGAGAAAAATTGCAAAGATTCTGTCATTTTACCTTATTTCTCAAAAGAGTCAGCTCTGCCTACCCAGCACCTTCTCTCTATTCGGACATACAGTGCAGGGACAGCGCAGCCAGCCCTGGCTGAGCCCTGTTCACTCCCAGCGCAGGTGATTAATCACAAAGCGGGTCCGTCCTGCCGCTGACAAGCAGCCAGCGCACAGCGCGCTCCATCTGCATCCCATTAGGTGTTTCTGAACTGCCAGGGATCCAAACGCCGCAAGAAACGGCACTTCCCTGCTTTGTGCTCGGCAGGCGGAGAGCCGCGCCGGGCTCCTCGGGCACCGCAGCGCCAGCGGCATCTGCGGCAGAGGAGGGATCCTCGCTCTCCTCTGGCAGCAAGGATACCCTGGAAAGGGGACTGTGTCACGGAGCTCCTGCTGCTGTCCCTGGGGAGAGCGTAGCTTTCACTGCTGCGGGACAGGCTACAGGCCTGGCATCCCTCTCCTGCTTATCTCAGGATACAGGGAACATCTATCCATGGCCTGACATCCCTCTCCTACTTATCTCAGGATACAGGGAACATCTATCCATGGGTAGGGTCTACTAGAGGACTACAGCACTGGTTTAACTTTGAATAGGGAAGAAGTGACTGCAAATGAGGTAGAGTTTGATTAATCCTCAGAGATCTTGTAAATCACCGCAAACACTATTAGTCCAAAGCCCTTGCTGGTTCAGATCAACTGACCCTCCATGGGTACATCTGATGTCCTGTGGCAGGTGGATCACATGGCAGGTGTCTCCACTGAAACAGCAGGTCTCACTCATTTTGAGCAAAGGTGTCAGAATTTAGCTGTTTCATCATTCACTGCTGGGACAATATCTGTGATGTTCAGCTTAGACAAGTAATAATTGTGGCAGCATATTATCAACACTAATATATTCACTGTTGTCGTGACTGGGAGCCCTAGTCATGGAGCCAGTGCTGTGCAAACAGGGAATAAATGTGCTTAAGGGCCTGAAATGTAACCACATACTTACTGGGAATATTAACTTAGAATTAGGCCAGGGTTCAAGCAATCTGCTTGCTAAAGACCTCTGAGAAGGAATCCCCTCAGAACGAAGCAGAAAAATGATAATTTGAAAAAGATAGACTTTAACATGACTGATTCTGCAAGCTGTTTTGAGCAGGTCCAAGGGGTCCATCACTAAGTCACTTGCAGATTTAAAGCTTACAGTGATAGTTTCATGATCAGTCCAGTCTGGCACAGATTTATTTTTCCGTAGGGAAAGGGATTGTTCCTTTTAGCTCCAGCTGCTCAAGTCCTGGCACTGGGACTCATGGAGCCATGAGGCAGATTGGCTCTGGGAACCAGTCTGGCTGTAGGCTAACCATTTGTGGGAGGGTTGGTTGCTTTTCAGCTACATCAGTGCTCTGATTCAGTTCATGGCTGCACAAACACTCACACTGGTGCAGGGAAAAGTGGCACAGGAAAGGGGATAGGCAGGGGAGGAGAAACTGAGGACAAGACTGCGCTTCCTTGCACCACTGTTGGATTATGCCAGGTTGTAGTGATGTGGAACTAAGGTTTCTCAATTTACAGAGGATCCTGACAAAGCAAAAATGATGATTTCAAAAGTCTGTTGAGGATGTATAGAAGAGGAAAATGTTGGAAACTGATTTTAAGGTCCTCCATTTATACAAAAAATCTGAGGCCGATGGAAATACCTTAAAAAGGAACCTTTAAAAAACAGTGTCTTTAATGCCAAGCCAAAACAGAAAGCAGCATTCTGCCACTTCTCACAATCTGAATGAGCTCAAATGCAAGAACTCAAGAGTTTGCTGAAAACACAAATGAAAATTAGTAGTTACAAAAAATTAAACAATTAGCACAAATGGCAAAGTAAATGAACATTTAAAAGGAACACTTATAATCTAAACAACTTCAGGAATTAACTTTTAACAAAACACCTTTTACTAGTAGATTCCAGAAGACAGGCTTTTAAGTGTTTCAGCATCCCATAAAAACATGAAAAATGCCCACTACTGTTGGTGAATTATTGTTTGGCATGCATTAAACAGAAAAAAAAATTTCCTTTACAAATGCTGCAATTTGTGTACGCAACTAGTATAATCTATTATTAGTCATCAAAAAAATTGCTTTGGATTTCCCAGCAGTCTTAACTCCATCTGCCTAGTGGTTCTATTTTATACCTATCAAATTTAAGTGTAAAAATATGCTTTTGGTATTTCTCATGCAGAAAAGGGGGAGGGAGAAAAGGTCTGAGGTCACAGCTGGAGGGGCTGTGTTGCATGCAAGAAAGTGTACTTGCAAATTTGTGCGGGGTCCAAACACTCTGAGTCAACTCCAGTCTCATCATGGGATAAAACCACGAAGTCAGCTGCTGAGTTTCCTGAGGTATCTCCAGTGGTGTAATGAGAAGCCACGAGGAGAACACATAAAGAATATCTATATTATGAATAATAAAGTGTAAATGCCATGGGAACTTCTGCTTCCCATATTTCCTAATAAATGAGCAGAGACACATTCGAGATGAAAAGGCCACAAAGGCTTAAGAGGGATAATTTTTTTTTTTTAAAAATAGACTACATGAGCTGAGCTGTGGAACTTGCTGCATTATGACATTACTAGAGGAAATACAGCTGCCAAAAGTTCATACACTGTTGAACAACTCTATTATAGGAACTATGAAAGTATATAAGATGTTATGGTACTAAGAACCAAATGTGTTTTGTTCTATAATACATCAATTTTCAGAGTTCTGTAAAACATGGTACTGAGAAAAACAGGAGTTTTACACCACTAAGAGTTTGATTTCACATTTGCATTTTCTGTAGTCAGTTTCTGATTCTTTGGATATACTCACTCAAGAAATACTGGTAATATTGACCTCAACCTATTCCTCTTTTCTGGGCAGGAGCAATGCTGTATATCAGTTTTCAGGGAGATACTACCTTCTCCCAATTTAGCATTTCTTGCCCTTCATCTTCTCAAACCACCACAGAAAACAAGGCAAAAGAAGGAAACAGTAATAGCTGGCTGTGGGCTCTGCAGTATCATCTCAGTCACATTATCATGACATTAATGTCTCACAACTATCACAAATATTGATATAAAACACACATGTTTACACTGAAACAGACACTGGCTGTGGGTAATTTCCAGCTGAAGAGTTTAGGTTTCACAGAATTTCCCTGAAAGTGCTAACCCATTCCTTCCTTGTGATAAAGCACTACCCCCTGGGCCCATAAACATCTATTCATATCCTGCAGCCATGCATCTGGTACACTGATCCTATCCTGGAAACGTACATCCCCATTCCTTTTCCAAACAACCATATTCTTACTAACTGAAAATAAAGGAAGAAAATATATCAGATCAATCAATCGGATACACACCAGGATGCACAAGCAGTACTGCTGCACTTCTGGGCTCTGGCATTACCTACTATATAATTTCATCTGTGCTAGTCTTCTCTAGATCAGCTGCTAACAAATTAGTGGATAATAACTAGCAAGAAATTGAAGGGAATGTAATAATCTTATATCTGGAAAAATAAAGAAGACTAAAATTATGGATTTTTCTGAGCAGCAACTTAAATGACCAAAACAGTCTTCCTTCTCTCAGTTTTCTATTAATCTGCCAAGGAGTCAGTCATGACAGGCTCAGATGTAAGAACATGCTGGATTAAGACATTTTTTGTCCCCTTATTTCATCCTCTTTCCAGCAAGCACCCTCTAGTTCGCATGGAACTTTTTAACAAACTCTAATTTCATTATTTTCTAAAACATTCCCAGTAAATTTTTCAAGGCTCACTCCTCTAGAGAAATTACCTCTGGAGGACAAGCCATTGGTGAACAACTCCTTATAAAGGATTCCCCAAATCATCCGGTGGGAAGAGAATGCCATTTAAAATAAATTGCAAAATAAACTCCTTCTATGGATCCAAGAGGCTTCCAGAGAACACATGGTCGATACTACCCTGCAGCAACTTCGGTTTACTTGAAACTTCTCTGCTCCACAGCTCATGCTCTCTCTCTTACGTGGAGGATTCACCATTTTCTGTAACAGTGGACCAAAAGAACTCTGCCAAGGTCATTGCCCTTGGAATCAAAAATATCTGAGGAGAGGCAGTGCTTTCTCCCTTCTGTTGCCTGCTCCTTTCTGAGCCACCACCTTCCTCTCTCTGATTCCAAAGCAACACATTGTACTGTGCTCCAGCATAGCATTTTTTTTCCTGTATTTTGGGTTGTGGGTTTTTTTTGTAGTCCACAAGAGAGCCTAATGAAGGGAGGCCCACATGAAAGAAAACCCAAAAGACTAAAATAATGAGTCTGGCTCAGAAGGACAAGAAGCATTTTTACACATCATAGACAGCTTGCTAGCCTTTGTGCAATGCTCTAAGTTGAGATATATGATTTATTCATTTGTTTTCCTACTCATTTGCATTTCATATTACAAGACAATTTTTTAAAAACTGACAAAACACTAATTTATTTCATAACGGATTTGCAGAAGACTCAAAAAGCTCTGAGAGAAAAGAGAAAAACAAACATTGTGTCATTAAACAATACTGCTTGCGGAAGAGAAAACGTTTCAAACTCTTAGCCCTAAGACTAAGAGACACGCACATCTTAAAAGACTCCATCTTGAACCCAGTTCTCCTTGTATCCTGCACTGAACTGCGTGCAGAATCACGCTAGCTGAAGAGCATTTTTAGGAGGCTTTGAAGGCCTGGGAGTGCTGTGCATGTTTCGTGCTTTCCGCGCGGCATCTGTGCGCGCCCGGCTCCGCCAGGCTCAGTGTCAGACCGCCCTCTCACGGCAAGCGCCAGCGCACGCCGCAGCCCCAGGGGACAGCAGGGATGTCAGAGATGGCCCCTTACACTCAATGTGTACGCATCAGCACGTGCAGCCCTGGCCTTCCAAATTTCAAGTTGGGAGCAGCTTTTGTGCTCTGGCTTCTCTGCCAAAAAGACAAAAGCATCGCTTCCTCATTGTCCGCATGTCGTGCCTTTTATCCTTGCACTCAGCAGAATTTGGCATTGGGACTGGATTCTCTATCCCTCCTTCTGTACCCTGGGGTCCTGTAAATTCTTGTAAACTCATTGAAGAGCTGTGATAAACGTCTTAATAGCCTTGTATCTATCGTGGTTTTAAATGGCCCTCTAGGGCACTGCAACAGTGTAGTGCATACCTGCTCTCATCTACCCTTTCTCTCTCCCATTCCCATCTTATCCCAGTCATATCTAGCTGGGAGGACTAATACAGAATTAATTCTGTTAGTCTCAGACAAAGTAAGATAAAATAGCACTGCTAGACCAGTATAAAAGAGACTGCAATCCAGAGCAGAATCTGTACCTGCAGCTGCACGTTAAAGAATATAATGACTCTCAACCATTCCTGAAAAAAACTACACAAATTCAATCAATTTTTCTCCATATTGGGATTTAAGTCTTAGAACACCGAATATGCATCAGCATTGCATTAAACAGTAATAGATAGATATGTCATCCAGTTGATTTGTTGTTTGTTGTATAGAAAGCATATTACAAAGAGGATAAAACATCACACAGAGGATAAAGCATGTCACACAGAGGATTGGACAGTAGCTGCATCAGCAGCTTCAAGAGACAAACAGAAATACACCTAATTTTTCAATAAAACACCAAGTAGTCAATTCTTTTGGGACAAAATGTAGTACAAAACTAGGTTCAGGACACCAGAATTGATGGCTGAGTGAGGTAGGAATTATTATAATCTTCTTCTCATACTATTATTTAACATACAATACCTGTTCTGAAATGCTGCACCATGCTTGAGTAGCTTTCCATTTTGAAGGTTCACACTTACAAAGAAGCTAAACTGACAGCACCTATCTCATAAATGAAGGCATGTCCTTATGAACCCTACTACAAAGTCAGACAACACTACAAGGAAAATCCATGTATTTCTATTTGTTGCTGCAAAGCAGGATGGGCTGGCAACTATACAGCTAGAATTCCAAAATATTTCCATCCCTGCTGCATGTGGGTGAGCATGGAAAAAACCCCAGTGTCGATAGCACTTAGAAGTACGATGGTTTTGGGTATTAATTTTAAAATAAAAAGGATTTCTTTTGAATTGCCATACTTTGCTGCTGGATGACATTTTCCTTGTGCATGTGCCCAGGAAATGCTCTGGCAGCAGCTGAAATAAAGGAGGGAGGGAGGGAGCGATGCCTTAGGTTTTAACTTCTATATTTTTCAAATCCTGTACTGCTAGTGTGACTGAAGTTTTCTGTAGCTTGTTAAGTGCTGTTCTCTGTGCTCAGATAGACATAACAAAACCTCTAACTTGCCCTTCAAGGACACCTAGAAACAAGAACTGTAAACCTTCATCTTGGGAAGAGAGGGGCAAACTGGGGGAAATCACATCATTGGCTGGGTTCTGGTTGGTGAATTTATGTTGTTATAAAAGTGTGAAGCTCTTGTGACCTGGGACATCCATTCTGGGATCCACTGAGGCAGGACCTCTGGAGCCTGAAATGTGTACCTGAAGGCCTTTCAAATAAATACCACCTTTTTTTTTTTTCCTTTATTCTTGTCTGGTCTCTGTTTCTAGGTAGGCATTTAAGGCATCAGGAGGGAGGGAGGGAGGAAGGACAGGAAGGGAAGGGA
>VZTN01003875.1:116650-141461 GCA_013400515.1 Erpornis zantholeuca
AAGGAAGGAAGGAAGGAAGGAAGGAAGGAAGGAAGGAAGGAAGGAAGGAAGGAAGGGGCTTACCTTGTGCTGTCCCATCCAGTCCCATGAGACATTTCATTGCCCTGATGATTTGCTCTGCTACGGCAGGACACATAGATGTGGCGTACACAGCACTGTGAGAATGAGTTCGTAAAAAGTCCACAAGGTCCTTACACAAGCAAAACAAAGCAGGAATGAGCTTTGAGCTGGCCAAACAGCAGATCTCCCTCTTAACTAGTGCAGGAGTGGGAACGTGCAAAAGGAAGAGGACATTTCACCAGCTACTGGATTCCTTTCTTGGCTGCCACTGCTGATACATGGCCTGAAGAAACATCAGGCAGGTGCAAATACTTTACCATGTAAGTGGGGCAATTACAGCTGAAACAAAAGTCTGGAATAGAATAATGTTTACTTCTGTGCTAAGACTTCTTATAAATGAGCCAAAATAATTTCAAGACCAATGAACAGCTGCACTTAAAATAATGCTGCTCAGTTCCTCTCTGGTAATGAAACAAAGGCTATATGACATAGTATAGGTTCTCTGCCACATGACCTAGCCCAGGAAAAACAACCTTACAGGGATCTGTCTTTGTTGATAAGCACATAAATTTTTAATCAGAACTTTCAATCAGTGTGGCAGACACGGTCATGTCAGAGTTGGTATAATTGCTTTAACATTTCCTGGAATAACTAAGAACACAATCTGTGCTCTTAGAAAAACCATTGATATACTGTAGCCATGTCTAAAGCACCAGCAACTCCCCTGAATCCAGGCATGCAGTAGGAATTCGGATCTTATTAAGATCATCTTTGCTATAACCATTTACATCTCCTAGTGCAAAATATCACAGTAACAGTTACCACACTAAAAACTGAGTGCATGTTAGTGAGAAAGGGACGAGGCCTGCTTGAAAATTGATAAAAAATATATAATCAGAAAAAAAAACCAAACCAGTGAGAGTAACACAAATCACTACCAAAATACTGTCTATACAGTAACTCCAGTGCTGAGGATAAAGATTTACCTAACCTTACACAGGTTATGCATGGCCATATTGCAATTGTATTCCTAAGGGTTTGGTCAAAAGCTAAGAAGGCTTCTGGGCTCCAGCTGATGCAGAATAAACAGTGCCACTGAGAGTTTTTGTCTGCAGAAAGGAATGTAAGTGGGTGAATGGGTGAGCAGCCTTCCAAGGCTGAGAAGCCTGAGGCAAAGCTTAGTGATACACACAGGCGTGAAAACAGCAACCTGTTTTCACTTAAAAAAACTTCCAAGGATTAGAGGATAAATTACATCAGACTACTTTTCACAGGTCTAATCTTTCTATACTTTCTAGCTACATTAGCCACAGTGTCTTTGGTAAGAAATAAATGTACAGATACAAATTCAGGAAGCCAAGGAAACAAAGAAAATTGATTCTTGATGTATTATGACACTTGGTTTTAAGATCTCCAGGGGCAAACCCAAAAAAGAGTAAGAAATACACAGTTTATACTTTCTTATAGTCCTTTTATTCTACTCTAGGACTTATTAATGTTATCCTGGCAACAACCATGTGGGCTGTCTAAACAGGCTTCCCACTCATTCAGCAGACTGCTTAAAAAATACATTCAGCTGGGTATGAAAAGAGCAAATAATCAGCAACCATTTGATCTCTCTGTCATGAAACAAAACCAATGACATTTCACAATGGTGCTGATTATGCTTTCTCTTCTACACCCTCAGTTAAAGCAAGCTCAGCTTTACTTTTTGTTGACATCTGTTGTTGGCAAGAGATTGTTTAGTTAATGTACGCGGAGCAACTGAGGACACAGAATTTACTATTGCAAAAGGCTCTCAGTAACCTCTTTCTCCATTCTCCTAAAAAATGCAGCTATGTCAATCCACAACTCTTTAGGAATTTTATTATCAGTGGATGAAATTGTGGTTTTAATCTCTCAATATTTCTCCACACACTGTTTACAAATGCGAAACAAAGTAATGAGCAATCCGCATGCAAATTAATGTAGGGAAGTATATTTAGCCAACCACAACATGTCCAAACATTTCCAAGACAAACAAGAATCATCAGGGTGGCAAAGGAATAGCCCAACTCAAGCAAATTACATAATATGAACATGAGACAAAAATAAGAAAGTCTGACTGTTTGATGTGCATTTGGGATCCAGGCAAAAATGATGCTAACGTTAGAATAATGATCATGCTAAGCAGTCTGTGAAAAAACCACCTGAAATATATCATACATAATACGAAAGCAGTTCCCACACCCTTGATGTGAAATTGTTTATGATTTCCTTTTACCTTTCTGCCAGCTATGTATCCTCCAGCTGCGCCGAAGCTCTTTGTGAATGTTCCCATTAATACATCAACATCATCGGGACTCATTCCGAAGTATTCCACAACTCCTCGGCCCGTTGCTCCCACCGCACCAATGCTGTGGGCTTCGTCCAAGTAGAGGTAGGCTTTGTATTTCTTCTTCAAGGAGACTATCTCTGGCAGGCGCACGATGGACCCTTCCATGCTGCACATGGAGAGAATCAGGGATGAACAACAAACCCCGTACTCCTTCTGATACTGGCAGAAAATATAGTAATTAATTGCCTTATTCCACCAAAGAGTCTAGAATCTCAATTTTTACTTACAAGCCAAAGAAAACTCTCAACCCTTTCCCACTTTCAAGTGAGTATAAAACAGTTAAACAGTTTTAGAATTCAAACAATCAAAACCAGTCAAAAAGTCTTTGAACTTTTGTAAATTGTCAGCATGTCAGAGGAGAGAAGCAAAGGTGAAAAGCAAGGGGGAGATGCTTACCCAAAGCAGCACATCACCGTTCATCTCTACAAAACATATATTATAAAGAACTGCTATAATTCAGTCTGGTCCTTGCTTACTTCATCGTCAGCTACTGTGGCAATATTTGGGCATAACAGCTCTAGAGCAAATTCATCTGGTGCAGAGGAGTTGGGTCCAACATACACTGGAGATGGGCCATGTGAAACCCACAGCTGGTGCCATAAACTCTAAGCAATCCTAGTCTTCACAGAACGAGGGATTAGAACAGGCAGCTGAAATCCAGTCTTGCCAATTTTTGCTCTCGATATGTACTTTTTAGGAAATGTAGACTGCTACCTAGTAATCAAAAGGAAAAAAGTTTCCATTCCTTTTCTTTTTACTTTCTTACAGCCACACAGAAAACTGAAATATTTTGAACTGGCACAGGCTGCTCAGTGAAGCTGTAGATGCCCCATACCTGGCAGTGTTCTAGGCCAGGTTGGATGAGGCTCTAAGCAACCAGGTTTAGTGGAAGATGTCCCTGTCCATGGCAGGGGGGTTGGAACAAGATGAGCTTTCAGGTTCCTTCCAGCCCAAACCATTCCACGATTCTGTGATTAATGGCGTATTGAGATTTATACAAATGAGAAAAGATGACAAATTTTTTGCATTGTTGGCAGTCATGTCAGTAAATGAGAAGGCACAGAGGAGGCGTCCAGCAAAATGAAAGCCTGGGGAGATAAATAAGAAATGCTCTCTGATCCCATAAAGATGTCACATCCACAGTATTGCTGTGAAGACCTGTGTCTTGGAAACCTTTGTGAGATGACTCCAGCTATGCTTGGATATAATCAGATGCACTCAGTATTCCTTTCATAATGAGGTAAACGTGTCCTCTTCCACCAACTCTAGCAAGCAGGTCCTTAAAAGCTAAAACTTCCTATCAAACACAGTCAGTGTGCTGTGTGCCAGGAAAAACACAGCTCTGTGGCTAAGGCCCACAGCTATGGTGTATCCACTTGCAAACTCAATGAGTTTCAGGTGAGCAGAAACATGGACTTTGGTCCCAAGTAGCAAGTACAAAAGAGCAGTGGAATCAATAGTGTCTTGGAAATTTTTAGATCCTGGACCAATGGCTTTCACAGGCTGCTTTGTTGCCACTCTGCTTGTACTGTGCAGCTGGAAGTTTGGCACCACAAAAGGAGCATGATGTGCTTTTAGCACTCAGGAAATTTCTGACAATTTTAGCCCTTCTTCATCCTTTGGTCTCCCGAGTAAGCTTGGAAACTGTTTGGTCTCCAATTTTGAAGGAGACCTGCCCACAGGCAAGTCTCCATTAGTGCAACAGCACGGGGGAGTAGCCATGGACAAGGGTTGCCTGTGCTGTTCATACTGGGAGGTTCAGAGAGCTGGCTGTGTGTGCCTGGAGGCATATTTTGGCTGTTGGTGACGGCTGGCAAATCTTGCCCTTCTGTCTTGCCCAGCCATAAAAGAGGCAGCTGTGGGACTGTATGTTGGCACCATGGTCCCTTGCAGCAAAGAAGGGTGGGCTTGTACTGCAAGCTCCTGAGGACTGGCCTTTCTCACTTTTCCCAAATGGCACTTGGCAGCTGTGGGAGAAGCAACTTAAACCACCACAGCTATTTTCCTAGTGAATACAAGGGCAGAGCCCACAGTCCTCACATAGCCCAGAGTCAAAGCATTAGTCAGCTAAAATGACACTGAGCCACTGGGTGTGCTTGGACATGCAGCATCCTACGTGCTGGGCTTGGCAGCTTTCAGCTGTGTCTGGTCAGGCTGCAGGAGAGCCAAGGAGCCCCTCTGCAGAGGGAAGCAAACTGCCATCCCACCCTCCACCTTCCAGCAATGCTTGGGCACACCAGTTAGGCACAGAAGGACAATAATAGTTTTTCCACATTTATATGGTCACCATTAGGCTTAGTGGCTTAGAGATTCAGGCAGGAGAAACAGCATTTAACTTCAAAAAGACAGGAGTAAAAAATGGTAAATTAAAAGTGCTGTGTATTTTTGTAATGGAAGGAAAATTGTGCTGAATCCCAGAATACATGGAGCCGGTACATGGCTGATGCAAGATTTAACCATTTAGAAGAGTTAATGAAACCTTTTCTTACTCATATCAGTAGATTTCTCTTGGAACTTTAAGCTGTTCAGCAAAACAAGGCACTCATATTCAGTTTCAGTTTTGAGTTTGAAAGATGCTGGCTGACAAAAATGCAATAGTTGTCAGAGGTCCTAATCTGGCCTTGAAGTGTCCATGAAAGTGCTGCTGAAGTCATGTACATATTTTGTGCTGCCCTTCAAACAGGTCTCAGTCCTCCTGATGCAGAGATGAGAACTGTTTTGCTGCCTGCTCTGGTCTTGGTCTCTCTTTTGACCCTGGGAGATGGTTAGTGATATGCACACCACTCTGTCTAGAACTGTTTCAAGATAAAGCTCACTTCATCTCTTGGGAGGCCCAAATGGAAAGTTTACTGAATCCTTCAGTAAATATTGATGTCAAGTGAGCTTAAACCAAAGAGCCAGAAGTGAACTGTAAGGGTTCTGTCTCACTCTGGCTGTGCCACTTAGCTTTGTGTACAAACAGCTATTGTGTACAAACTTATTGGTCTGTTTCCACATCTGCTCAAGCACACAGGGCATTAAAATACACCCCAGATGCAGACAAACTAAAGCTGGCTCTGCCCAGGCCAGGCATTCCCATTATGTGGTGTGAAATCCCATCTTGTAGCACAAATTCTTAGCTTGGTGGCAGGGAAGGAAAACTTCTAGACTGCAGTTGACCTTCATCTCCCTTGTCTGGTGGACAGGCATAAAACTTGAGTTAGTACACACTCCATTTGAATGTACTTCCAGATGTGAAGAGATAATCCCAAATGATGGGAACACTCCAGTTTGATTCAATCCCCATCAAACCACTGACGTTCCTCTGGATGCTGCTGATGAATTGTGGACCCAGGTGCTTCGAGAGTCAGGAGGTGTGTGCTTGTGATGGTCACTTCACTTGGAACACGGGCTCACCTGGACACAATACTGATGGCTTTTTGCCCAGTTTGTTTTGAAACTGCTTGGGAAAAAAGGTTTCTACATTCTACCACAGTTTCCATTTTTTTTTCTGTTGGGAAAAATAATTTACCAATATTCCACCCGCTAACTACTTCATAACTGCATCACCTAACATGCCCTAGAGTACCACTATCTTTTCAACATTTGAAGAGTTTATCTGTTCCCCTTTCAGGTTAGTTTGTAATTGGGAAAATCCCTCCCTTCTGGGCCTCCTACTCCCAAGACATACACATTTCCACTTTAACAGTTACTTTAGGTACTGTTTTCTTACATAAACCTTGTACATTCATACAACAATCTCTGTTCTGTAGTTTAGAGCAATAATTTTAAGGAAATCTTTCAACTCTGCCCTCAAGTACAACTCCATTTCAACACTGAAATGATAGAAATGTTAACCTTTAATGCTGGTCCTTGGCCAAAGACATTAAGTGTTACCTCATTCTTTTCTGGAAGTCCAGTCACTTAATCCCAGGAAATAAAAACAACCCTGATAAATTTCCTATACTATTGATATTGAATCCCAAGGAACTTCTAGTGCACATGAAAAGGCATTTGACAATATCTAACTAATCAGAGCTATTTTCTTAGCTGGAAGAGAAAATATAAAAATTAAATTAAAGCAAGGTAAGAACAAATGAAAACCAATCTGTTTTGATCAGTTCATGATGCCCCAAAACTCCTGCCCTGGGCCTTGGGCCTATCTGACTCCTAAGTAAATATGCATGGAAGAGAGCAGAAGCCTACCACAAACCATGTAAGAACACAGTAACTGATTAATCCTGAACTGCAAATGGTAGAAGCCAAGGAAAACATTAGCTGGAATTCAAATAATAAAAATATGATTTAGCAAGTCAGTTTAACTTGTGCCTGGTCACTGCCAAACTTGTTCATGCTTTTTTGAGTCAAGATTGATGGCTAGATGGTCTCCCTCAGTTTGGAACACAAATGGAATATATTTGCTCCTAGGCTGGTCCAAGTTAAGAACCAGCTTTCACTAGGAGTTACATTTACTTTTGATGTTTTTTTTTTTTCCTTTATAAGATAATAGAGACATTAAAAAGCAAACAAACATATACTTAGTGCTATTTATTTGACATGTCGCTTGAGTGCTTCCCAAGTCGAGGGGCCAATTCTGCCTTCAGTTGTAACCAAGCAAAATCTGTGGTTTATAGTTTCAAACACAAGTCTGATTTCCAGAAATGCTCGTGTTGGCTAACAATGACCCTTTTCAAATTTTGCCAGCTGGTAAGTCTAGGCTTATGCACAGTGTAAACACTTTAAGATACTCCTAATGGAAACAGAAGGCAAATTTCTTTCCATACCATAGACTTCACCACACTAAGACCATGGTGTCCCATATAACGATATTGTTTTAAAAAAGGGAAACTTAATGTTTTCTTTTACATCTCTGGTAAAAGCATTTCTGTAAAAATTTGCCAAGCCAAACTTACAAATCAAGATATTTTAGCTTGGAGAACAGCTCTGACCAAGTTATTTAAATTCTGTATTTGCTGCCACTGAGGCATAACTTAAGAAAAAAAAAAAGCAGCATTAACCATTGTAAGAAGAACACATTAACTACACTCTACCTCCTCTTAAACCCTCTTGATGAATGCTAATTTGGCATTTGGCAAACCTTCAAGAAAACTAACATTAGCCAATGTGGGGCTGGAAAATTTTAGTCTTTCAAAAACCCTGGGCCAAGAAAGGAAAGAACATACACACGAAAAGAGTACTCCTGCTCTGTCCTTCTGCAGCTGTTTTTTGCACAGGAACTGTTCCCAGCTACCGGCGGGCCGAGGCTGCCCGGGCTGGGGCAGGGCTGCCGGGCTGAGTGTGTCCCGGGCTGGGGCAGGGCTGCCTGTGTCCCGGGCTGGGGCAGGGCTGAGTGTGTCCCGGGCTGGGGCAGGGCTGCCCGGCTGCGTGTGTCCCGGGCTGGGGCAGGGGTGCCCGGCTGCGTGTGTCCCGGGCTGGGGCAGGGCTGCCTGTGTCCCGGGCTGGGGCAGGGCTGCCCGGATGCCTGTGTCCCGGGCTGGGGCAGGGCTGCCCGGATGCCTGTGTCCCGGGCTGGGGCAGGGCTGCCCGGATGCCTGTGTCCCTGCAGGACAGCGCCGTGCCGCCTGCTGGCACTCGCCCTCAACTCACAGCACATTCGCTGTACAACCAAACCGTGCTCTACAATTCCTCATCTGCTTGGGCTGTGGAAACGACTAACTAACCAACCAGCCTAGCTACTGCTAGGGATAGTTTCCAACGACAGACTGTTAGGGAGCTGAGCTTTGTTTTTCTTTTACTTTATGCCTTCCAGAAGCATAGACATGCGGGGCATGAGTGGTCTTAACATTATTTAGCCTTTATGGAGCTGAAGGAACTTTATGATTCCTTTTAGTAGGTACTCTGAGGTTTAACATGCTTTTATTTTGCATTCCAACAGAAGGTTCTTTGAACTTTGGAAATTAAATCTTGTTTGAGAATGAACTGCAAAACTGCAGGAAAAGAAAACTCTACACCAAATATAAATCTGGAAATACAGTTATAAGTTAATATAGTTAAAAAGCTGACAGTGGATTTGTCCCACTGCTTGGACTGATCTATGCCTCTGTGCTGCCAGTCTACCTTCTTGCTCCCTAGTGGTCAATATTCAGGGTAAAGGATTTAAAAGTGAACAAAGCTCAGCAGCTGGAGCCTTTTCTGCCAGCCATGTGACCAGTGGGAACATTTGTCAGTAAAATGTTGGTGGTCCACTTAATTTCTGCATGATCAAAGTCCTTAAATCTGAGCTTTCTTTTAGTAGTGCCAAGCGATGTTTATTTGTAGTTTTGCTCTGTTTATTCTGCTTGAAAGGACACGTTCAGCCTGCTTTGGATCAGCTGATCTGCTGCCGACCTGTTTCACCTCTGAGTGACAGGTGTTTAGATAAGGACCGATTTGGTCTCTTTGCAGATGGAAAATGTTAGGCAAAAAGAAAGCCCTGACAACTATAAAGTTGTGATGACATGAGATCATAAAAAATTTCTTACAAAAAAAGCTAATTGGCTAAGTTTTGCCAGCATTTTGCAGTAAAATGGCATAAGTGAGTGCCCATCCAGACTGGCTGTATTTCAGCAACACATTACATGATCCCTACATATAAAGTTTTAATGCCCCTTTATAAACCATGTCATGTCCTGTGGTGGTTGAATGAGTGGTTCTGGTTTCCTTCTCCCTGGGGCAGGTCTCCCTACTCCCCAAACTACCCTTCTCCTTCTCCCCCATCTCCTGTCATCACCCCAGGAGCCTTGTTTAGATCCCTGCAAACCCTGTTACTGTCCAAACCCCTGCTTCTTCAGCCCTTCCTGCCTTTCCCTTCCCCAATTCCTGCCCATCAGTGGCTCCCCATCCATGAGGCCCCTGGCTGTCTTCCCAATGACCTTGACCAGACTGGAGCAATTGCCAGGATGAAGCCCAGGAGGGTGAGCCTGGCTGGTGCTGCTGCTTTGCTGCTCAACTCCAGTGACTGTTTGCCTTTCTGCTTGGGTGTGAGCTGCACCACAGGAGTGAACTGGAGTTATCTGACTGAGATGCTCTATAATTACATTGTACGCTGATGCTGATATTATCAGATGCATTCTCAAAGGCACTTCTCTCATTTGAATTCCTCCAGGGACCAGGGCTACATTAAATACCACTATATAATTCTTTGAGATCCAGTCTTTCAATTATTTTCCTGTTAAAATGTGAGTTGATTAGATCCAGCACTAGTTACTAGAAAAGTGCTGATACCACTCACCTTAGATTAGCTTGAGATTTAAGATTCCAACAGCTGGGCAAGAACTGGGCATGCAGAGCTTAATTAATTTTGCATAGTTGTCTTTTGATCTGCCCATGTGTAACAAACAACTCCAGAAAGCTCAGCTTATTCACCTAGCAGAACTTCTCATCACCTATAGCTCCATGAACTTTGTCACATCTGTCACAACATACATCACCTTATCTGTGTTCTTCTCACAGTATTTCTCCCACTCCACTCTGATTTGCTAAATCAACATCTAGAACAATGTACAGGATCTAACTGGAGCAAAAAGATCCAAGGTTCAGGCTGGCATAATGGAAATCACATATTTATGAGATCACAGAATGTTATTGTAACTTCCGCTCTCATTAAGATTTCTCTTAGATACCTAGAGTCAGAGTTTGCCCCCCTCAGTTCTTCATTCTGTCCTCAGAAATGATTGAATACTCATCTTTCTACAACATAAACATACCTGTAAATGCCCTCCACGAGGATGATAATTTTTCTCCATGCTCTGTGGGTGCGAGGCTGTCCATAAATTATTGCATCCCTCAGTAATGTCTCGAGGCTCTGCATATCTTTATTTAAAAATAAGAAAAAGGAAGAAGGAAAAACATTAACAAAGATTTTTCTCAAGAACTTCCAATTTTCTCCTGGGTGCTACTTTTCCTATACAGAAAAAGAGAACGTTAAAAAAAATGTGTCCTAAAGATAAACTTCCTTTATTAGTAGGCAAGACCCAACAATTCATTTAATTGGCATGAATGTGATCTAGTAACAAAAAGAGTTACAAAAAGCTTCCACTTATGCACCTGCTCCAGGAAACTTTTATAAATCCTTGGCCTTATTTGAAGGCAAAAGGGAATCACTTTGCTTCAGTACTGAGGCTAACTGCCAGCAGTTCTGTGTAGGGGTTGCTGATACTCATAATTTATCAAGGCTTCAGTAGTGAGTTTTGGTTACTTTGCAGTCACAGGATCATGAACAACAAGCATTTCTTCAGCAAAGGTTTTGACAAGACGGCATGAAGAACATCAGGATGGCAGCAAGGGAAGCCCTGTCCTTCTCAAGAAGGAAAGCAAGTGGAAGGTTGCTGATGAGAAAGGAAGAGACAAGCACATGGCATGGATACACCAACTTCATGCTTAAATGCTTGGCGCTGGTGGGACTTCAATATAAGGAGGCCTGGAACAAGGTTATAATCCTTAGCAGCTTTCTTAAGGGCTGAGTATGGGTCATCTAAAAAAAATTCTTGAAGGAAAGCCATTAAAATTTTGAAAAACATGGAAGAAGCAAGGAAAAACCCCACAGAAATCAGAGTCAGAGCAAATGTGGCTCTCAGTGCGCCAGCATTCTTGTGTCTCCAATGAAAGGACACTGTTCAAAGTGAATTATTCTGGTACTTTTCAGGAATTTGGATTGGTATTTCAAAATGTTTTCCAGGAACATCCTATGGAGTCTCATAATACCCCAAGGAACAATACAGATCAGCTTAAACTGTGGGCTGAGAAAATCAATGACATTTTTTCACAATATAACCCCATTTGCTTCAGCAACACATTTTAACACATTTGATATAACCTACTACAATAACACAGAGTTAAAATGTGCAAAATGAATTGTCCCAAGCAAAGCAAATACACCTTAGAAATATTAATATTGACCTATAGTTGGGTTTGTGCCCGAGGGGAATGAGGCCATTTGCACATTAACTGCCCATCGTGAGTAACCTGTGCCCTGAGAGACGGCCAGGCTACGACCCAAACCCTTCCACATCCTGATGCCTCACCTCTTCCTAGCAACATTCAGTGAGGCTGGTGAAAGGTAAAGTTCTCAGCAACAAAATTGCCACTCTACACCTGCCACAGTGCCACAAGGACCAAGCAAGTCCTTGCTGTACTCAACAAAGCACAAAACAGGCATGAAAAATATCAGTTTTCCCTTATTTCAGCAGTGCAATTCCTGCACAGCTCAATGAGCTCCGAGATGGAAATGCAGTCAGGAATGATGCAATGCAGACAGCGCACTTTCCACTAGATGGCAATCAAGGAAATAAAAGTTCTTTGGTGTTTTAGAAGGGAAAGTTATAACCAAGCTCAGCATTTGCAGCTGCCCACGTTGTCTTTAGTTTCGAGTAGATAATATTTAGAGCTCCTCTGAAAGGGCTCACTCAGGGTGACAGAGAGCTCACAGTAAAATTTGGACACCCCCTTTTCTCCACAGAATCATTCTCTACTGATGTCACTGTCATCTAAATCCTTCTGGGACCTCTGAAACCCTCTTCTGAATCACACAGGGTTTTTCAATTCAGTGTTCTGTCTATGTGTCAGTCCAGATTGGCTCTTGACTTCAGGAAAGTAATTTTGCCTCTGAGCTAAAAAAAGAAAAAAAAATAAAAGGAAAGAGGAGATGAAGTGAAGTGTATATAATTCTGTTTTAAAAAATACATGGCTGTGAATAGGTGCTCTGTCCAAACTACTGTGGAACATGAGACCATAGATTGAGGAGAACCTCTCCAAGGGATGAGCTTCCCTGATTTTATACATAATAGAGTCCTGCTGGAGTACAGTCTAAGAATATGTCTGTTTGCAGGATCAAGGCTATCTAATTTTCTTTTCCATGTCTCCTTCTGAAAAACATACATATGTGACCCTTTCCTAAGCCTGTAATAGTTAACAAATTACCTGTTCAGGTGCAAATGAATTTTACTGACCTATTGACTCAGTGCCTCATTTGCAAAGGGGAAATAGGCAGGAATAAAAAATCTGTAACCTTAAATATTCCCCACAGAAGGCTACTTCTGTTCTTCAGAGTGAAGACCAAGTGCTCTATGTGCTTGTGCTTAGGCTTTTCAGAAAGCGGGATATACTGAACAGCAGGAAAAACAACAGTGCAACCCCAGGTGGCTTTCAGATATCCAATTATTTACCCATTAAATATAGTTAGATTGAGAGACATTAGGACATTAAGAGGATGAGCTGCACGAGTAACCAGTCACAGAGAAAACAACAGTCCTTCCTTGTTTGACCATCACCAGCCCAGGCTTTTCAGCAGCAATGGCCAACAACTGCTCACCAGCCCAGGAGGTGGTGTTAAGAATTTGGCTTAATCAGTCACTCAAAGCACAACCAAATCTGTCCATGTTTCCCTTTCCACCTTCTCCTTACAGCATATTGTCCAGATATGAAGGATAAAGTTTCCTAAGAGGGAACAGTGGATCTAACAGTGGGTTGGTGGACTTGCATAATCCTTGTCTGGGATCTTTCGGAGTTACTTCAAGAGAAAACAAGCTGCCAGTGGGCTGGAGCGAGTCTGGACCTGGGCAGGCAGCGTGTCATGCTGCCTCCAGTGCAGGTGGGACACCAGGCTCCTGGAGGGAACCATGCTCAGGGAGACATGGTGTCTCCATCCCTCATCCTTACGTGCAATGCTGGGGATGTCATCACCATTCCTCCACGTGGGCTGGCAGTCACCTGCGTGATGTCAGCTGAATCCTGCCTAATTAAAATAAACAGGCTGCTACTACTCTTGCCACATTCTTCTTTTTGCTTTGCACTTGTAACTCTGACTTTCAGTGTCTCCCCATTCTCACGAACTCTCACGCAAGTTCGTGCAGACCCTGTGGCTACACACGAGTATCTGCTTGGGGCGTGGGAGTGGCGATCACTGCAGCCACAGCAACAGTCTGAGACTGCCCTCCCTGCCCCTCAATAAATTCCAATCTCTCTGAAAGTAAAGGGCACTGGCTCAAGAAAGCTCCCTGTTCCCACTTGGCAAGTCAGACGTGGCTCTCCCAAAGCAGAGAGGGCAAAGGCAGACACAGCGTGCAGGGAGCAGGACAGACCAGTCTCCTTGCCGTGGCGGCGTCTGTGTGTGTCACAGGGAAACACCGCCCAGCTGGATTAGGCTGCAGTCCACCTATCTGGGCAATAATCTTGGCTCTGATAGTGGCCAGAGGCTTCAAGGAGCACAAAACTTTAGTGGGTGATGTGCCTTTCATCCTGCTCTGTAACAGCTATAACATTGAAATTCAAGGGCTACCTACACGCTTGGGAAAAAAAAAAAAATAATTAAGGAACTATCCTGTTCTAGGCCACCAAAAACTCCTTGGGTTTTGTAACCAAAAAAATCTCTTTCTCATTTTTACCTGTCCATGTATCTCTTTCATTTCCCCCCTATTTTATTTGCTTCCTTGATTAGTTGCACTTAGTTTTCCACTTTTTTTTTTTTTTTCCTTTTCTTTCCTTATTTTTAGCCAGAGAAATATTTACACTGAAAAATGATGGCCTCCTGCCACCTAGAATTTCCATCCATATTAACTACAACTCCTCCAGGTAGCTGTGCTTTCTCTTTAAGGTGTCCTCGTGGCACTTGTATCTGAACTCCAAAGCAGTAATTTGACTGAGTAGACTGAGAAAAGCCAGAGTTGGATTAACATAAATTCACAGTTGTTGTCCAAGCTGGAAACTGTATTTTGTATGGAAACCTGGACAGCTCAGACCTGCATCACGCACTTGTCATCAACCACTTGATCTGTGAGAAACTAAAAAATCCCCTACTACTTTCACAGCATTGAAAAGGTGCATAAGGAGGAGCTGGGAAGGTATTGCCCTGATTCCCATTTCAGATGTGGATTCAAGCACCAGATTAGAAGCTGGATTTTAACCTAACCAAGGTGCTTGGTTATACTTTGCAGTTTTCTGCCTTGCTCATAGGATCCCTTGCTCGGATTGCTTGGTGAAATGCCCTTGCAGTGAAGAGAACTGGAAATATTTTTTCCCCCATGGCCTGACTTCTGTACCTTGTCACAACATTCCCACAGACTGTTCATGCAATTACAAATCTAAACCTGAAAATGGGACTGCAATTGAGTTGCTTGATGCTACATGGGAAAGATGTAATAGAAAGAATAAACAAATCCTAAGCCTTGTATGGTGCCTTCTTTTACAGGCTGATAAGAATAGAACTCACTTGGATATAGTTAGTCCACAACACCCTCATCTGTTCACTGAAGGAACACCTGATACCAGTATAAGGCCCAGAATTGCTGTGAGAGAAACCCCTTGGTAAAATCACAGGATGACTGATTAATGGTTAAATATTTGGTTTTGCTTTTCAGGTTTTATTGGAAGGGTCAAGGATTTTGGCTAATACTTAACTAGATAAAGGTCAGAGATCCTGAAAAAGGGCTTTTAAGTGTATGGCGTCCTTAAAAGATTGCCTTAGAAATGAAAAAAAAACCTAAAAACCAACTGGTGATAAGTCAATCTCTCTCTGAGCCAGGAAGGAAAACCATCTGAGTTTAGTCCCCATTTAGCTGAAGGACCCCCATGCCTGTCACCTGGGGAAGGTGGGAGAGATTCCCTGGAGCCCAGGGCTGGTGAGGGTAACATCAGACACCTTCTGGCAAAGAACTAACCAAGGCCAGGCCACTACTGGCCCAGTGATGGGGAGAGGTTTTAGCCTCCCACCTTCTCCCACTGCACACTGGCTGTTGGACCGTGTGCTGCCTGCATTCCCAGTGCAGCGAGGCAGCTCTTTCCTGTCTTCCCAAAGAAATCACTGGTTGGGAAATGGTAACCTGAGTGGTGTCCACACCACAGCAGGGGAGACAAAAGGCAGGTGCTTTATAGGCGGGTCAGAATGATTTTAGTCCACTAGTGCGTAGGTTTAAGACTGCTTAGACCCTAAAATAAAACTTTAAAAAAAAAAAAAAATTTAAAAAAAAAATCCCCTAGACCTGTTCCTCAGAGCAGGGGCTCCAGGGAGCTGAACTTTGCTGCTAGCACCCACAAAACCTCACAAATGCCTTCCACAGGCAAACTCCCTTGAAGGCCAAAACCCCCGTGCCAATCCTGCTACCACCACAGCAGGGTGACGACAGGAGATGGTGCTAATGAGAGCCCACAGGAAGGGAAGGCCCTGTTCTGTAGTTTTTAGTTACGGGGCTAAGATGGAATATTCTCTTACATTTTTCTCACATGGATGATCTGTAGGTGTCTGCCTGTGCATTTCTCTCAGCCCAAGCCTGTAAATTCCTGTCTGTTTACAAGGAAGGCATTGTCCACTGGCAGGCAGGATGCAAGCCACATTCCTATGTCCAAATAAAAGCAGACTTAGAGGCCCACAGTTTTGTTCTATTATTCACCTTAAGGCTTGAAAGCCTTCTCATACACCTGTGTGATGTTTTTGTCAAGAAGGAAACACATCCGGATGCCTTTTATTTCATCTAGGAAAAGCATAGAGGTCTAAGAATTTTATCTGTTCTAGAAAAACAACTCGGATTTTTTATGGAAAATATAATGTCTAATAGAGCTATCCATTTATTGAGATAGAACTTCATTAACTTGTGTAAGAATAAGAACTACATTATGCATAATTAAGGTAATAGGTAGAGATTCCTTCTTGTCTTACAACTGAAATAATTCTCTATTAATAATAAAAGAATAATTATTTAATTTTGAAAGATAACAAACCAATTCAATATTACAGATTTCATGCTTTGAAATTAAGTAACACAGTTTTACAGGATTAGCTGTAGCATGGCCTTTGAAAGATGAAGGTGTTTCATAGCAAGTTTAAAATGGTAGATTTTACTCTTTTCTGTGAAATATTTGTATCACAGAACAAAGTTTTGTGTAATTTTTCTGTGACAAATAGTTTTTCCATAAAAGAGCAGGGAAAGGAAAGAGGAGAGAGATTTATGTGCTTGATAAATGGTGAAATTAATGCTTATTGAAGACCTTAAAGCAGTAACTTAAAGTGGAAAGTTTTCTATTCATGCACAGGGCCAGTAGAGCCCAAGGAGCCTTGCTTTCACAGCAAGCAGTGTGACACGGAGCATGGCTCAATTCCCCTATTCCTAAGCATGACAGTGACAGCATGAGCATAGTCTGACACTTTGGGCATGCCTGTGTATGTCATATACCCACACACAAAAAGCAAGAATGGAGCTGGGAGCATAAGCAACACAGCTCTGATCTAACAGAACAAACATCTGTCTAACTGAAAAGAACCCTCCCAGACCAAGCTGGAAGTTTTGGTTACTTAATTAATTTATTTGCTGTACTTGTATTACACTACTCCCTGACAGACCCAGAGAGAACAAGGCTGTCTGCTTCATTTTGGGTGAAACCATGCATCATACAAAGGCAGCTCCTGCTGGATTACGCTTTCCACTGCTATCTCCCCCAGTACATATCCTATTTCCTCCAAAGCAAAAGGTACATACATACATCCCTGCATGTGTGATTTTAGGTGTTAGTGATGCGTAACTCATGGGTATAATCAGGGAAATATTAAAAGACAGAACCATAAACCATAGAACTAACCAGCTGAGAGACTCACACTGAGCTGAGAGAAAGCATGAGCATGTGAAGCTTCCTTACATGAAATGCTCTCTAAATGCAGCTTAGGCTCAAGAGTACAACATTGTGACAAAAGCTGTCACTCAATTCCAAACAGTATTTGCAAAAGTTTCCACAGCTTCATTTTGGAAATAAGTTAAGGTTTCAGCAATGGCATACAAGACTGTTTCTGGCAAATAATATCTCTAATCTAGAAACCAGTGAGTTTTTCCCAAGTTTTTCCACTTGAATGGGCTTCCACTGAGGTTTGCCAAGATCCGTAAAGGAACTGTCTGCATGTTCCAGTGCTGGATTATTGCTGTTTGGGTAGCTCACTATTATTTTTAGGTTCACCCATTATTCAGAAGAGCATCAGCTTTAATTTACTGTCAGTGCGACAGAAGTTGGTTAGGTATCAGATTCTGGGGAGGGGAATGAAATATTGAGGGATGGCTAGAGACGAAATTCCTTAAAGCAAGCATGACAGCTCCAGGTGATATCTTCACAGCTGAGAGTCATACACTCCTCAAACTGGAATGTGATTTGAAATGATGTGGGAAGTGACACAGGCCAGCTGGACTGCATGCAGCATAGGTGGGTGGAGAGCCTGAGAACATTTGGATTTGAGTAGTAAGAGGTCAACCTGCAAGATGTGATGTAAACCTGATTGAATGGGATAAGGCTTTGAACAACCAAGGAAAAGTTGAGAAAAGATTGGTGTGGCAACCATGCTTAGTATATCCAGATTTGTGAAAGTGGACCAAGTTGGGATATGCCACAAGTTAATCTATGAATAATTAATTCTATAAAAATATTGGCATTCAGATGATCTTTAATTCTTGAATGATCTTCAGAAATTGCTTCTTGCCCAAATTATGAATAGATATTAATTATAACAACATCTTATATTATAACCATATTGTGCTTTTCATTCCAACTCATCCTTAGGCCTTTTACAGCATATGCATAATTCATTTTTGCTCTCCTCGGGGCTGAACACAACGCTTAATAAAGAGAAGAGATTGTATTAGCTATTAAGAAAGGTAATGAGACCTCTCTTCTGTTTTCTCACCACTTCTCTAGCTTCTAAACCTTTCTTGCAATCACTGCCCAGTGGCAGCAGTGAGGATGGAAAAGAGAATTGCAAGAGGAGTAAGGGAAAAGAACAAGGTCTTGTCATCAAAGGCAGTCCCAATGTCTGACAGCAACCACAGCAGCATTAACTAAATAAAAGTTAAAGAGCATGAGCATTTTAGAAGATAACTACAATTGCAAAGTTAATGTGTGATTTCTGTACTAAAATTGTATTTCAGAGCATTTGTGGGATGATGCTCTTGATATAACCATCTGCATCTTTGCTATTAGATCCCTGGGAATTCAGAGTAGCTGCTTCAAAGGAATGCCATGTCAAGGTAATTCTGTTTTCACTGAACCTGCTGAAAACAGAGGTTTTTGTAAGTATGTTTCTACTGTTCAGGCTAAAATGACAATAACAATAAAACTTTTATGACAGCACACAATCATTCAGCAAGTCAAAAAGACATAATAGCAATTATAGTATTGCACTATTAATTTTTCCCATCAGAAACCACTCATAATATTAAACAGTTGATCCTCCTGCCTGGACAAAAGTATCATCTGGGAACTGACAGCAAAGGAAGCATTGAAAGAAAGCAATCTTGCCTTTGAGGTGTGAACAACTCTGTCTCTAAATTTTTCCAACTTCAATACTCACTATTGTGCTTGAAGATTCTAATAGTGGCACCTGAAAGCCTCGCACCAAGAACGAGAGAAGTGTGGTTCAACTCATCACTTAAAATGAGGCAGCCCTGTGGAGAAGGAGTACAGTGAGCATCTGCATGAACTGGGAGGCTGCTGGCATGTGTGCATGTGTGTGCCAGCACTCACACGTGTCTATGATAGAGCATTGCACCAATTAAGCTGTAAGGATTAAGCATGAAGTGAATTTTCTGCCACTTTCCTGAAGGTGCCAGGGTGCAGAAATAATGGGATCAGATTCTCAGGCATTCCAAGGTGCTGCATAGGGGTCAAATATTTCTTGTAACTAGCAAGCAGCAAATAACCCTATTAAAGATTGACTGCTCTATAGTAAAATCAGGTGATGTTGCTTCCTCCATCACCTGTCTACAGCCCAATTTGAGTTGTAAGGAAAATGCAGCCACCAGCCCACATATAAAGACTGTATGACAGTAGTGTAAGGAGGAGTAATACTGAGGCTGGACTGACATCAGCACTTTGGACTGCAGAAATGAGATCAGGAGAGACTGGTGCCTTCTGAGTCCCACCTCCATGAAGATGTGGGTGAAGTTTAGGAACCAGAATCTCTCTCTAAATGCATATAGAGTTGACCTGTAGTATACTTTTTATTAATTAACTCAGTTGAAAACTCATTTTGTTTTTAGAAACGAAAATAGAAATGCAGGAGAAGTAAATCTGTATATTATACTAACAAGGGGCAGGACTCACAGTTGAAATTCAAGCTTGACCCCTTGTTTGGCTCTGCTTTGTATAAAACATGTTTCGCTGTGCTTCATTATCCAAAGGGCAACACATCATTAAGTAAAAACTTATTCTGGAATCATGGATTAGGCCTAGGTTGAGAGATACACAATCTCCCTAGAGACTGGTATGCAGAACTAACAGTAAGTGTAGATGCATCTTGACAACAAAATGTAGCTTCTAGGCTTAATTACAGAAGAAAACATAGGAGTAAATNATATACTGAATTGTCAAGAAAAAAACCACAATACATAAATTTGTGCCACTTGTATCTAAATATCCCACCTCTGACAGAAGCTTGAATCTCTACATGAGGCCAGGTAAGGGAGGGAAAATTATTATACAACTAAGCAAGGGACAAGTATCTCACACTAAATACCTGCAATTTCATAAATTTACCTTCATTAATTCTTTGTATCTGTTCCTGAACTGCTGGACAGGTTCTCCAGCAGTGCTGCAGACTGAAGTTCATGTTCTGGGCNGCTGAATCAACTCTCCCTGCCCAACACTTGTATACATGTATTTTAGAGATCCCTTGCAAAAGCTGCATTAATCTTCAACAGTGAGTGAAGAAGTGACTTCCACCTCTACGCTGGTGTTTCAGAATAAGTCTTGGTCATACACCACCAACTGAGTTCATTCCATTTCCACCAAGAGGGAGGTCATGTGTTGTACTTACATGGCACACTCCATTCTGTTCCACAGCTGGATGAGCTGAGGAGGAGTTACCCATTTCCCAGCTATCAGCACAGTGCCTCTGCTTGTGATGTCCGGAGTCATCAGCGGAAGGGTGATGGACAGATATCCATGCCTTTGAGTTAGGTACTCCAAACTGGAGATGAGGTCCCTTCAGCACCAAGTAAGTACCTAACTTTTGTAACACGATCTCAGCTTTAGACTTGCATTTGTTGCCACCTTTCTTTGCAGGGCTGGCTGGAGCTCTCTTCAGCAGGAATGCTAAGCACTGTGCTTTTTCTTTACTCAAAGTGTTGTAAACACTATCCTAATCATCATTTTTCATCACAGGCAGCTGGGCAAAATCTCTGCAAGTACCTCAAATACTTCATCCCACAACACCTGGGCTTGGGATTCAACATTTGCTTATGTTTTAGGGAGAACCAACTTCACTAAGAGGAGCTAATATCACTGATCCTTAAACAGATGTTAGGTATGTTTAAGGATGTATATTGTGATAGCAATACTCAGAGCTAGCACAGATGATGAAGGAGGCTATTTAAGGTCACAAGGTCATCAGCTTTATGACTCACACACTCCTGATACCAAACTTTGTTCCTCGATCAAGCCTTTCCACTTACTGAAAGCCCAGAATAATACTGCAACAGTAGTTAAAACAATTAATAAACGATTGTTCTATGTATTCCTGAAGGATGCACTCACCTTTCCAACAAGAGCTGGAATATTCATTGAGTTAGTTGCAAAGCCCATGCCAAACACCATAGCATCTTCCACACCAAGGAACGTGGCCACAAGTTTCTCTAGTTCTACATGTTTGTCTAAGGTGCCTGCAGAAATAAGCACAGGGAATATTAAATCTCATTAAACTATGAAAGTTATTAAGACACAAAACATACAAAAGAACAGGTTAGAAGTGTGTCATTAAGCTATATGACATCAAGTTCTAATGAAGTATTTCCATTTGTATCCTGTGCGTGTGGGCTAATGCAGGAGGTGCAAACTGTGCAGCTGTGACTAATGCTAACAAACACTGCTGCTATTAAGGCAGCAAAGAAGTTGCTATGGGAAAAGGCTTCCTTTCCCCATAATAACTTTGATATAGTTTATTCTGAAGATTAGTTTTTTGTCTTTTTCTCTCCCCTGCAATGAGGACAAAAGTACCTCCTTTTTGCAGGAAATGTGGGACAAACATTTTAGGCATTCTTGAGTTCTCTCCAGATGTGAAAACAAAAGTGGGTGACAACAGAATTCTTCCTTTTTTATTGCCTGCCTATGTACGTGTCCAAAATTCTTAATTAGGATTTTATACGGATAGACAAACAAAAGCATTCTCCATATTTTTCTGCTTTGGAAAGTAAAAGCTATTCCACTCCCCATTACTGATGGTAACTCTCCTCTTTCCTTCCTCTCAACAGCAAACATAAACAATAATGCAACACAGAGAGCCTTCTTAATTGTGTGTTAATTATCTAATATTAGTGCCTGAAGTCTCCAAACAAGTAAGGTGCTCCAACTATCCAACAAAAGCAGTATCCTTCCTGCCCAACTCACAGTGGAGGATGACAAAATACAAAAGGCAAACAAACAAAAGAGTGGTGTTAAGAGACTGAGATAACAGATAGCTTTGAACAGTAAGGAATCATCTCAACTTGCCAGCTCTCTAGTCTTTGGTTGCCTGGCTGTGCATTGCAGGGACCAAGGCAGAAGGAACTCTTACAGGATGATCTGTGGGGAAGAAAAGAGAGCAGCCTGTGGATTCTGACAGAGCACTTCCCCTATGAGTAAGGCTGTAATCAGAGAACAGAAGAAAAAGTTAGGCAAGTGAATATGTTACCTCACTTGCACTGCACAAACTGATGTCACAATAATATAAAGTGAATTACAATGGATGGAACACGAAAGCTGTGTTCAGTGTGGTGGACAAAGGGCAGATGAAGGAGAAATGCAGAAGCTTGACTAGAGTGTCTCAACAAGAATGATGAGTCAGGAAGATGATCTTACCTTCATCATGGAGCAGAGCTCATTAAAAAAAATTCAAATATAAATGGCAGGAGGACAGTTTCAGCAACAGCACTAAGTCAACAGTCACTACTTCATTACAGTGAAATAGTGTTTTCATTATTTTTTCTCATTAAATATCTAAAGTAAGAATGACATCTAGCTGGAAATAGAATGTGACAAATATCCGTCATGCAGGCAGGTAACTCGCCAACAATCAGGGAGATAAGGAGCAAGGATCATGTGGCTTCTTGAAAAACCTGGATTAGATGGACAGTAAAGAACAGCAGTGCTGAGATTTTGCCAGAGCCTTCCTGGGTTGTGCTAGCCCTGAGCCTACTCCAGCAGAGCTTCAAGAGTGTCTGCACTCGTTGGATCACACTGCATGTATCTGGAGCTGGGTTTCTCTGTGCTCTGATAATTAGGCAATGTGACACAGAAAATGTGGCTCTGCAGAAACTCCACTATGTGTGAGCTGAGCCTGTGTGAAGCTCTTTGAGGATGGCTACTTTTTGAATTTGTACATCCCAAGATACACAAGGATATGAGCTGGCTCTGCACACAGCCATTGTTTAGTACCTAGGCTCCAGTGTTTCAGAGCTGAGCTGCTCACTGGAAAAGTGGGTGAGAATATGTCTTAACTTGTAAGCCCAGCAGGACTCAGCATGTATTTCTGTGGTTAGTTCTGTATTTTTTGCAAATTGGGCAAAGAGCTAGTCTTCAGCCTGTTTACAGCACTCATTGACAGCTAAGAGTTCCAGCATGATCTGCTGCCTTAGTGGTCCCTGCAGACATTATTTTGTCACTCGAGGGCTTTTTCAGCACACAAAAAGAAGATGAATTCTGAAGTGGAAGCTTGAAGCCAGGCACACTATGGTCACAGCTTGAATTAGAAGGTTTGTGAAAGCATGAGAAACAAGCAGTGTGTGCTTTGCAAAGCAGGCATTTTAAGGCATGACACAATTGTCCCTGACTATTCCAGGGGTA
This sequence comes from Erpornis zantholeuca, assembly GCA_013400515.1. Classification (NCBI taxonomy): domain Eukaryota; kingdom Metazoa; phylum Chordata; class Aves; order Passeriformes; family Timaliidae; genus Erpornis; species Erpornis zantholeuca. The sequence goes on from VZTN01003875.1 coordinate 139,848, forward strand.
AGTCTGACACTACTGGGGTGGAGTTAAATTGCTCTTTGGGGTTGCATCACATGTTTTCTGCTTTTACAAACAGGAGAAGCCTGACTCAATACAGACTGTTCTGTTAAAGCTCCTATTAGATGACCCACAAAGGAACAGAACATTTAGGACCTATTTTTATTGATTTTGTCATGGTGAAGAATGAGACATTCTGAAAGTGACTGATTCCCACTTATTATTTACTAATCCTAAGTGTGAATGCAGATGCTATTGTACATCATTATTGCCTACAAATCCTGGAATACAAATTGAAATTGGTTTGCAGAACAAAATCCTGAATGGCAAGGATTTGCCAAATGAGTCCTGGTTTTGAATCACACTAATTGTTGTGGCAATACTGTTGGTGGTAGGTAAGGTGTTGCAGAAGCAGTATAACACACACCAGTACTGTCAGTGGGAGGTTTGTGACTGCTGTATACATTGAACAGAGTTGAAAAGCATACAATTATGCAATTATTTAATCATGTCAGAAGATATCTCCACACTGGATGTCCTCTGACATTGTATAAATGGCATAAATTCTATCACCTCTCTCCACTGGATGCAACAAGTGGTCAGACATGTGCTGCTGGGATGAGGCTTGTCCACTAGCATTCCCAGCTGTCACAGGCACCACCACAACAAGCATAAGCAGCACTACCAGACAGATGCAAATTTGATCCAAAGGAACTGGCACAAGCTGAAACATCTCAGCATCTCAAGCTACCTAACAAAAGCAGTAATCACACAGCTCTTCTTTAAATACAACCTTAGAGATGTCAAGTGAGGTTATCTTGGCCCTTAAAATGTTTTGTATTGTGCTAGATTCAAGACCAGTATGGTGATCTGATGAATGAAAAGTGATATACTAGATACATTTTTAAAAATACATTGTATACACAGATCCTACGCTTGCCCTATTAACAGACATTAGAATTTCCCCGCTGACTTACTACAGCTTGGTTTGACCAACAAATGAGGACACAACTAAATAGTGTACACCACATCACCAGGAAATTTTTAAGGAAAAAAAAAAAAAAAGAAGAAAGGTACTTGCATCTTTAAGAGACAGAATTAAGTCCTTTTGAAAGTTATTCTTCCCTGCTGAACAGCTGTATGTAATACAGTATAGCAGGAGTTACTGTGATCTGAGACTATATATGTATTAAGATCAAAGATCATATCAAAAGTGGACTTTCACAATGGGAACCACCTCCACAGATTCCCACACTTCTCAAAGCAAACCCCCTCCTTTTCAGAATCTGATGACCCAGTTCCCTCCATTAACTTGCCACTGCACTCTGGTGAGAGGGAACATGAAGTACACTGTGTACTGACAGGATTTTCATGGATTTACCCATGCTGTTGGGCTGAAAGTCACTGTCAGACTACTAGAGAGTTAAAGCTGGAAAATAGACTTTCCATGATCCACACAGTCATTATTTAGTTTGACATTTTCAGATTGGAAAAGGTGGTTTATGCCACTGGTTAGTCAGCCCAATACAGCCTTTCAGGTTCTTACACAACAGTGACACAAACTGGTTGAACTGCCAACACGGGCAATAGTATCCTGTAACAGAATTTTATGTTTGGAAT
>VZTN01003876.1:0-21036 GCA_013400515.1 Erpornis zantholeuca
TCTTCCACAGACAGAAAGAAGAATCCTGTGATGCAGAAATTTGAGATTCCTCACTTGCCCCTTTCCTGTGTTTTTAATTATGCACAAGCAGTGCAATTTATAACATTAAATAAGATTTCCCCATATTTAATTGTCCACTGCCCTGGCATGCTGCTCCCCAAACACTGCAGCACTTGGCTATCAAATAACAACAACGAGGCTCCTCCTTCTGGCAGTGCTAACAAATTACACTCCAATTATTTAAAAAAAACTGCTACCCCAAAAATCCATTTCCTCGACAGATTAAAAAAAAACAAAAAACCAAAAAACCTCCACCTTTTTGGTCAAATGCCTTAGGCAAAATCAATAGTGCCTATCCAGAAATTAAAGATTTAATGGCTGGCAAACATGTGCACACCCATGGCAAACTCTCATCTATCTTGTTTTTGCATTTCTACATGTATGTAATAACATCATTTATCTATTTCTATTTTCTATAAAATATTGGTATCAATACATGTATGGCACAGGTGTTGTTAACCCACAATTTGCCCTCTGTAGGAAAGCAGGGACAGGGAATTGTTCCTGTGGAAAACCAGCTGGGCCAGGTTCCTTTCCGTGGTGGCTCCTGCAGTGCTGTTCTCGCTTGGTGACAGAGTTTTTGTGCAGCTCCTAGGAGAACAAACACAGGGATGTGCTGGAGAGGGGTGAAGGGGATGAGGAACATGGGGAGGAAAAGCAGAGCCCTTCACTTCCAACCCCTTCTCTTCCCTCCCCTGCAGTGTCCCAAATAATCCTTATCTCAGTATTTTATTCTGAAGCTGTGCTGCCTCTTATCCTGTTACACCATGGTTTTGTGTTTGATCTTAAACTTCCTCTGTTTAGCTTGTACCAGCCCCTGGCCTTTTCACATTTAAGGATTTCCTGTCTGCAGAAATTTCCCATTAGGAGTAGGGGGAAAGAAAAGTGTTTCTGTGGATAAATTATCACATAGGATCCAACATTGTATGTAGGGGAAGAAATAAAACATAAGGCCTTTTTAGCATGAATTCATCTTCCTAAAGCTTAGGCCATGAAAGAGCTGCACTGGGAAATCCTGCCAACACTTCCCTGCCTGCTCCCCTGACAGCCCCAGGCTGTGACAGGAGCTCCCCCAGCCCTTGGGGACAGGGACAGGCAGCACGGTCCCTGCTCCAGCCTCGTCCTTCCCACACCAGGGGCACCAGTGACCCCGCACGCAGCAGGGGCTGCCCTCCCCATCCTCCTGGACACCTGAAGCCACGAGAAGGAAACTTCCTCCCTCTGGAGCACCAAGGGCCGAGGAGCATCGTGTGCCAAGCCCTGCCCAGAGCAGATGCCAGCAGAGGCTGGGCTCAGGGAGTGTTTGCTGGGAAGCTCCAAACAGCCCCAGCCCAAGCACTGCTATCATGGTGCTGGATGTGCTCCCTGCCTGATTATCACCCACAAAAGCTTGGAAACCCTGCTGGGACCACAAGAACCAAATCAGCCCAGCAAAGAGCTCCAGTGCTTGCTGGTAACACCTCCCAGGGACGCAGAACAAAAGGCACAAGGCATTTGTTGCTCCCTCTCTTGTACTAGAAGCGGCTCTCAGACAAGATGTCCCTCACCACAAATTCATTACAACACAGAGGCAAAGCCAAGTGAAGTCTCCCTGGGGAAGCACAATCCATTTCCAACCCTTTTATATTCTTAATTTTGCTTTTCTGTAGACAGGCAGCCTCGGGGTGAAGCAGGCAGAGCGGAGCTGTGAGCTGTGCCCAAGCTCCTGGAAAGAGAGACCAGACAGGAATAAAGGAATAAAGGAATAAAGGAATAAAGGAATAAAGGAATAAAGGAATCAAGGAGGGATTGATTGGAAAGGCCTTCAGAGGTACACTCTGGGCTCCAGAGGCTCCTGCCTCAGTGCATCCCAACATGGACAAGGACAGCTCCCGAGTTCTTCCCACTTGGATCTCAGCATCAATTCCCCAAGCAGAAGCCAGGCAAGGATGGAATTTGCCCAAGCTTGCCCCCCTGTCCCCAAGATTGTGGTTTGCAGTTGTTGGGCCTAGGAGGGTCTGGGTGTCCTTGGAGAGCTGGAGAGGCTTTGTTGTGTGTGTGTGAGCATGAGAGAACAGCACTGAACGAGCTCCAGGGAACTGCAGAGTGACACTGGGCAGGGCAGGGTTGGGAACATAGAAGAGTTAAACCCTAAGACATCACTGTAGGCACTCCAGCACTGCAGCCCAACCCAGCTGGGAGGCAAGTCCCAGCCCCAGCTCTCATCCCAGAGCTCAGTGCCTTTCCCTGACCTCGGCTCCTCAAAAGCATGGAGTTGGTGATGCTCCATCAGCTCCATCCCAGCCTGATCCGTACTTGCTGCCCACCTGTTGCCCTGAAATTAAACCTTCTAATTTGTTTTGAAAACTTGTTCTGGTTGTTTTGAAAAGTCACTCTAGAGTTCTCATGAAATCCTTCATAAACAAGATGTGTTTCTCTAACTGTCTTTCTTGTTTTTCATTCCATTCATAATAAAAGAATTTTTAATGGACTTCTGTCCGAACCAATGGAGATGGATAGGAGAAGATCTCCCTATCCAATCCACAAAGTCTCAAAGAATTGTATAAAAGCTGTGAAAAATAAAACTTCCTTCTTCTTCTTCTGACACCTCAACCTGTGTGTGTCCATTTGTGCTCTCAAGTGACACCCACCCTCTCTGCAGAGAGGCTGGGCAGCAAGTTCTTGAGGAGTTCTGTTCTGTCTCTAAACCCCTTCTGCTTCTGAAGGATTCATTTCCACACTCTGGGCTCCTCTATCTGTCCTATAAACGGAAAGGCTTAGGCAGACACTGCTGCACATTCAGAGCTGTGTGACCACGAGATTTGCTGCAGCCAGCCCAGTCAGCTGATCCAGCCACACTCATTCAAGGAATCATTTCCCACTGACATCCAAGCTGTGGCTGCCCAGGATGGGGGAAAAAAAGGGTGGATTGGTGTGTTTGGGGTAAGTGGTGAAGGAAAAGCACACCTGGAGAGGGGGGCACATCTCTGCCATTCCTGTATCCCGAGCTGCTGCACCTGTGTCAGGGTGAGCAGGGGTAGGATGAGGTTATGAACCAAAAGAGGGTTGGGTTAGATGGGAGATTGGGAGGAATTCTTGGCTGTGAGGGGGATGAGGCCCTGGCACAGGGTGCCCAGAGCAGCTGTGGCTGCCCCTGGATCCCTGGCAGTGCCCAAGGCCAGGCTGGACATTGGGGCTGGGAGCAGCCTGGGACAGTGGAAGGTGTCCCTGCCATGGCAGGGGTGGCACTGGATGGACTTTAAGGTCCCTTCCAACCCAGACCAGTCTGGGATCCTGTGATTGCTGCTGTATCTCTCTGGGCAGCTTTTCTGCTGCCTCTGTCAGAGCAGAGAAGACAAAGAGCCCCTTCCTGAGCATCCCTGTGCTTACACAGCCCAGCACAAGGCTCAGGAGGACTGCCCACACTGTTTGTTCCTGCTGGGCCACTGCCCAGGCTGAGCCCAGCACGTCCTTCCCAGGACTGATCCCTCCCCTCCTCCTTTCCTGCCTTAAAACTGCTGCAGCAATGCCCCAAAGTCCCCAAGGCAGCAAACCCAGCCCTGTCCTCCCCTCAGCCCACTCATCCCACTGCCATCAACGGTGGCAGTTCTGGGGTTTGCCTTGTTGGGAACCTAATTCCCAACAAGGAAAAGACGTTTAGGGACAGCAATATGCCTGGGGAGACAGGCAGTGTGTGACACACTCACACACCAGAAGCACAGGCTGAGCCCAGCCCGCCTCCCATTCCTGAGCAGTGCTGTGCTGGAAGCAGAAGATTGGCTGGCTGAGGATCCCTCTCCAAGCCAGGGTGGGGTTTAGGGCCGTTCCTGCTCCCTCAGCTGGCTCCAGAATAAACGGTTTCCTTTTACATCCCGATTTCCTCGGGAGAGGCTGAAACGCTGAGGGGGGAGCGTGTGGGGCTGAGCCTCCTCTCAGCTCCCACCAAATGTGAAGGAGAGCCAGAGCTCAGACCTTTCACATTCCCATACGCTCCTGGAAAATGCCAGGAAGAGATGAGGGAGAGCTCAGAGCAGCAGAGTGAACTCAGCTTTCAACAAGACATCAGAGATTGCCCACCACAGCTCCACTCTGTGGAGCAGATCAATCACCTGGGCCCTCTCTGCTCATAGTTTGTAATAAAGGGTGAAAACCTGGAATTTGCACATTCCTTGCTGCCTGTTTCCAGTGAGGAAACTGAAGCTGCAGCTTCCCAAAGCCCTGATGTTCTCACAGCCTGCCCTTGAGATGGCCCTGGCGCTCATGGGGCTGACGTGGCTAACAAACCAAGCACTTGCTTTTCCTTTTGGCTGTTTTTTGGGAAGATCCAGCCAGTCCCAGTCACTGTGAGGCAGAAGGGAGGGGTTAAGTACACATCACCAGTGCTCATCTTAGAATCACAGGATTTAAAGTTGGAAAAGACCTCTAGGATCATCGAGTCCAAACATTAGCCTGGAAAGGGCATCCTGGAGTCCTTTTTGCTTGCCACGACCCCAAAACCAGAGCTCCTGATCAGCATAGGAACAGCACAGGACCACACAGCCCTGTGGGTCCTCTCCAGGGATGGCAAATCCCTGCTGCCAATCCACAAGGATTCCATCTCCTCCTGCTAAGCCCAGTTCCCAGGAAGGTGTGGGATGCAGGGGCTTGCCATCCAAGCTGCCACGGCCTGTGCTGGCCCTCTGCTGAGGCCACACGGATGTCATTCCTTCCACCCAAAAGCACCCGAGGAATTCTGCCCCCCTGCCTCGCTGTGTTGGCTGGAAACCCTGTGGATTTTGAACTTTTCTCTGGGAGTATTAAACAGGGATTACAAACTGGGATCAAGGGAGTCTCTGTCTGCTGTGCACTGTGGGAAAGCTGCAGCTGTAGCTTGTCCCCCCTGCTTTGTGCACCACAACATACCTGGGTGATGCCAGCAGTGGGGAATTTGCTGCCTCCATGGCAAGCAGATCCTTTCCTCTTCCTTCTCCTCCTCCACCATGCCTGCTGAAGAAGCAAAAGGAGATCAGTGCTTTGCAGAGGATCCACAGAATTTGCAGCTTTAGGATGTGTAAAGCCAGTGACCTCCCCGAAAGCCTGGAGCTGGCAGGCCCAGCTCTGGGCACGGCAGGCTGGCACAGGGAGCTTGGCTCTCACTGCTGCACTCCAGACAGGCCAGGGCATGGATTCCACAGCCCCGCTGCCATCCTCTGTGTGCTGTCTGCTCACACATAGCTGGGCCCTCCCAGTCCAGCTGAGCCAGACCTGGGCATGGCTGAGAGCCAGAGGAGGGGAAAAGGGCTGGGATCCCACTCCAGTGCTGCCCGGGATGCCTGGGGCTGCATGAATGAGCTCACAGTGCCAAAGGAGGGCGTGCAGGGGGGAATCAAAGTGCTGATCCCAAACTTGTCCTTGAGCCGAGGCAGGAAGCAGAATCCCCCCAGCATCTTTGCATGTGGGGACCCGGAGGAGGAGACAAGCCCTGACTAGCTCTGGAGCAGAGAGGGATCCAGGGGGAGCTTGGAGCCCCTTCCACTGCCTAAAGGAGGCTCGTGAAAAAGAGGGAGATTTTCTATAAGGGCAGGATAAGGGGTAATGGCTTCCCAGTGACACAGGGTAGGGCTAGATGGGATACTGGGAAGGAATTGTTCCCTGTGTGATTGGTGGCACCCTGGCACAGGGTGCCCAGAGAAGCTGTGGCTGCCCCTGGATCCCTGGCAGTGTCCAAAGCCAGGTTGGACATTGGGGCTTGGAGCAGCCTGGGACAGTAGAAGGTGTCCCTGGCCATAGCAGGGGTGGCACTGGATGATTTTAAGGCTCTTCAGCACTGGCTCTGAGCATCCCTGCTCTCCTCAGCCCTGATCCTGGAAAGCAGAAATGCTGCACCAGCACTGCTTCAGAGCAGCACAGGAGATGACAGTGTCCAACACAGGAACACAGGGTCAGTCTCCTGGGTCACTGCAAGGTGAAAGTGCAAAACTGCTGCAGTTTATATTTTAAAAGTCCTGTCCAAAGAACACACAGGGTCTGCTTTCATAGAAATAAAGCACTCCTTCAATAGATGACCAAGTGAATTAGTAACACTGCACAAAACAAGAAGCCAAACAAGCCGGGCAGCCCCAAGCTGGATGTTCTATGGCTGTTGGGCATGGATTGTTTCCCACAGAACTGGACTGGGTACAGTTGGATTTCACTGCCCTCCATCCCAGCAGCTCCTCCACACCCGTCCCAAGCCCTCCAACAACAGCCTGGAAATCTCCCTGTGCTCTGTTGTGGGAGCTGTAGGATCACACCCATCTCACAAAAACCTTGGGTGGTCTTTCATTTAAGGCTCAGTGCATCTGCACTGCCCTAAACCCACAGAGTCAACCCACGCTGGCAACAACTGCAGACAAAAGAAACTCCAGTCCTGCCCCGCGCAAGTGCGGTTGGGAGGGGAGGAGCTGGGCTGGAGGAGTGCAGTGTCCCTTTGGCAGCTGGAAGTGCTCATTACAGAGAGGGAAGACGGAAACAGCAACTCCCAGTTTGGCTCCCCCTTCCCCACCCCCATCCCACCGCTGGAGGAGCTCCGACGTGGCACTGTGGGGGCTGGGAGCGCCTGCACAGCTCCATCGTGCCTGAAAAATCACTGGAGAGCAGCAGGAATCTCCCCCAGCAATGCAGATCAGCCTGATCCCCAGAACTCTGGCCCTGGACAAAACTGTTCCCAGTTAAGATGAAGCTGTTTGCTGACATTTCGGTAGAATTCACTCATTTTCTGCATATTCACATCCTAAAGCTCTGTGGGGTTTTTTTGGAGCTCTTGCCAGGTTGTGTCGTAGAAACAGGAGGAATAGGTTGAAATATACACTTAAAAATCAGGAAAAATCTGAAATATCTTTATGCTGGGCTGCCAGCCCTCAAACACGAAGAACTATTTTCATTTTACTCCAAACCCATGCTATTGAGGCAAAGCCATTTCAAAGGTCTGAAGCACAGAGACCCCAGAGTGTCAAAGGACTTTGGTGCTGGGAGGCAGTGAAAGACATCAAGATTAAAAGTTTTAGGGTTTATTTTAAATTTCACTAGGAAGGTGAAAAAAATCTTACATGGGAAGTGATTACAGAGAAGGGTTTGAAGGTGGAGCAATTCAAAATCTGGCAGAGAAAAGCAGCTGACAGTGGAAGTTTAAAGGAGCTTTTCTCATTTCTCAGCTGGCACACGCTGCTGGAACTGACCAGTAACATTTACCTCGGTATTGATGGTTTGATATCAGCAAATTCATTGTTAATAAAGCCAAAATTGTGCTATAAAAACTCTGGGACCCCACTGTCGATCATTTATGCAGACACAAAGCAAAGCTAACTGCACCAAAATACACTAGTGTACAAAAATCTGTTGCTTAAGGTATTCCAAAGCTATTTTTCCCACCAAATGCCTCCCTGAAGGGACCAGATCTCTAAACATCACTGATGTGAGGACACCAGGTTTGTTGAAGCTGATGGAGACTTTTTTTACAGGGAGGGCTCAGAGATGTCCCTTTGTTTGAGGTGTAGAGTATCTACTCACATGGCACCATCTGAACAGTTCAAAGAAAAATGTCACTTTTTGATGCCACCTTTTACAACAGGTGGGCTGTGAAGGGGATTGGAATGATGATTCCAAAGCAAAGTGCTTCCAAGACAACCAGCAGAACATTCAAAGCCAGAAGGAAAAATCAGATGCTGTTTTCTACTACAGCAACAGGAGGCTGAGACCTGCTGAGACTCCTGGCTTCAGAGGGAAGCAGAAAAACTTGCCAGATCCAAAATTAGGGGGGAAAATGAAATTACAGTGTGATTAAAAGGGAGACGGACATCAGTTAAACAACACAAGGATGCAGCATCCTTCTGCTGATGTAACCATCCATGGGGTGGGTGAATATCCCTACAATATCCCTATATCCCAGACTGCCATGAAAACAATCCTGTGCTGTCTTAAAACTTAACAGGCTTGAATCCGAGCTTCAGCATTTGTGACTCAGCAGAAACCTCTCCATGGCACAGCTGCTCTGGGCACCTTGTGCCAGGGCCTGCCCACCCTCCCAGCCTGGAATTCTTTCCCAGTATCCCATCTAGCCCTCCCCTCCTTCAGTGGGGAAGCCACTCCCTGTGTCCTGTCCCTCCAGCCCTTGTCCCCAGTCCCTCTGCAGCTTTCCTGGAGCCCCTTTATGCCCTGCAAGGGGCTCTGAGCTCTCCCTGGAGCCTCCTCTTCTCCCCTGGATGCCACCAATCAGGGGCACATTTGGGATGGCAGGATGGGGCAGATGTTAAACACTGGCTGCCTGTGACTGCTCCGCTCGTGGCCGAAGGCCTTTGCACCACCCCTGACTTCACGGAGGGTGACAGCCCAGAAACAGAAAGGAAATAGAGCACTCCCCGCCTTTGGTGCCAACAAGCATCCAGCGGCAGGAGATAACAGGGGCAGGGGGAGGATGGAAATAAGATGGGCCCGAGCTCCGTGAAAAGGCAAAAGCACTGTTTAGGCACGGAATAGTTCCCCATGTTCCTGCTGCAAAGGCTGGCTGGGGACGGGCTGGGGACGGGCTGGGGACAGGCTGGGGACAGGCTGGGGACAGGCTGGGGCAGCTCCAGGCGCGCCGGCGGGAGGAGGGAGCGCGCATCCCCCCGTCCATCCCGACCCCCCTCTGGCGGCGCGGGGCCGGCATTCCCTGCCATTGGCGGGAGGGAGAGAGCCGGCACGGATCCTCCCCTTCCTCTCCCTCCCCGAGCATTTTTAGAGGGTTTTCCCAACTTCCAGAAGTTTCTCCCCGGCCCCTTATATACCCCCTCCGCGGGACCGGGAGGTGCACAGGGAGCCGAGCAAAGCCGTGTCCCAACCCCGCAGGTAAGAAGGGGGACCCGGAGGACCCCGGGCTGGCAGGGGGGGACCGAGCTGAGATTGCAGGAGGGAGGGGGATATTTTGGGGTCTTGCATCCTCCTGGCTGGGAAAAAAAAACGGGGGGAGGGTTATGGCATGGGAGAAGGGGCTGCAATGGGGTGGGTGGAGGTGGGGAACTGGGGTACAGACTGTCCCATGAGCTGGCTCTGGGTTTTTGAGGAAAGGTGTTAAAAAATCGCCCCCATCACCTCCAGTTTGCAAGAGGTGGTCACAACGAAGCTGCAGGAGAAGTTTTCAGAGCGTGACAGAAAAGAAAAGGGGGATAAGGGACGCTTTAGCTTGGTGTGAGTGAAATCTTCCAGCCCCTGTTCTGACTCAGCCTGGGAGCCTCCAGGACCCTGGGCAACATCCCAGCACAGGAATGAGAGCTCTCCCTGCAGCCTCCCACCACAGGACAGCCCGAGCCGCCCTTCTGCTGCCCTACCCAAGTGTCACATCCCTCTGGTGACATGGAAATGAAATGGCCTTTTGCCTGCGTGCCTCCGCCCTGCAGCTCTGCGCTGCTCCTGGAGGGGGGCACCTCCAAATCCCACCCAGACAGCAGGTCCCGGCGGCCCCGGGGAAGGCTGTGCCATGCCACGCTGGCACTGGGCGTCCCCTCGCTGGGGGAGCACAGGAGAGGAGGATGTCGCTGGCTGTGCATTCCCCACATTCCCTCCATTCTCACCCTGGGTTATGAATTCACCCGTAACCGCCGCCGTAATCCAAGAATGGGCAAAATTTCTCCATCTTGGGCTGCGTGACTCAGCGCAGCCCCAGTCTGTCATCCGGCCCCGAAGTAATGAACATTTTTTAAGCTGAGGATGAAGCGGTGCAGGCCACCCCCTGCTCACAAGAGAACTACTCCATGTATCTGTTTTCTTTCAGAAAGAAAAAGGCAAACGTTGACCTCACTATGAAACAGTTTCAAGGTATCCTTAGAAATAAACGGGAAATAGAAAACCAGAAGGAAACCCCTCAGATTTCCAGTGTTTGCCGCCCTGGCTGCACTTTAAAGGAATGTTTTGAGCCTGTTGCACAAATCTTTGCTCTTTAGGCAGCCAGGATGGCTCTTCCCTTTAACAGAAGCCTTGCTCCCATAAAGGATTTTAGGTTGTAATCTCCTCCCACTCTGGCAAAGTGTCCCTGGTGGAACTGCGCACTCTCTTTGCCTGGGGCTACGTGCTTCGTGTTTCCTTCCATTTGTAATCCCAGCGGGCCCTTCGCTTCCTGCCAGGAATACTTTAACCCTGCAGCAGCCCCACTGCAGCCTTTCCTTGCCTCCCCATGCCAGGGGCAGCCCCTGAGGCTGGGCAAGAGCAGCATGGGAGGAGAGGACCACCAAGGAACAAAATGCAGCCTGTCAAAGAAAAACTCCCCTGAAAGCTGGAGGTGGGATTTGAGGCCTGAGGATCGGCCAGCAGGAAGGTTTGCTGAGTGAAGGCAGGAGGGAGGGGAGGTGTGGGGCCAGGTGGGATGAGCTCCAAAGGGCTTCCAGGCACTTAGGACTGGTCAGTCTGCACATTTATGGAGCTGGGAGCTCAGAGCCCTTGCTGGGGATGGGTTCACCTATGCTGGGATGAGATCCATCCACCCAGGGTGTGAACTGAAGGCTCTGCTGAGGAAAATGAGGCTCTCCCACCTCCCTCTGCCCTGGTACCTCCCCGGCAGGGCTGGACAAGCAAAACCAAGTCGAACAGAGCTCACCAGACAGGGATCTTCTGACCAGGATCTTCTCTAGGGGTGCCTCTGGCTCTGCTTGGTGGAAGCTCACGTGCTCCATCTAGTGCCAAGGAAGCTGAGAATTTGGGGCCCACAGCCGGGTCCCCAGAAAGGACAGTCCTTGCCATACAATGCCTGCAGCAACCTGTGGATCAAGGGGCAGTGCTGTGCTGTGTGGCTCCTGGGCAGCACAAACATCCTGCTTTCAGCTTTTTCTGCTTGGGGCTTTGTCCTGCTCTGGGGACACAATCATGGAATGGTTTGGGTTGGAAGAAACCTTAAAGCTCATCCAGTTCCACCCCCTGTCCTGGGCAGGGACAGCCCCTCACTGTCCTCACCCTGCTCCCAGCCCCAATGTCCAGCCTGGTCTTGGACACTGCCAGGGATCCAGGGGCAGCCACAGCTTCTCTGGATACCCTGTGCCAGGGCCTGCCCACACTCCCAGGGAAGGATTTCTTCCCAATGTCCAATCTAAACCTGTATTCTTTCACTTAAAAGCCATTCACTCTTGCCCTGTCAAGATAAGAGAAATACCTGTTGCTACATTCCCTGCCCTTCCTTAAATCATTCAGTGTACATGAACACTGGAATACAGGAAAGCTGCTTAGGAAGGAAGCTGTCGTTCCAAATGCACAGGGCTCTGCTTACCAGGGTGCAGCCTGCACTCCTGAAGATTAATTGTTGCTCAGGGTGGATTTGGGATAGCTGCACCTCCATGAAGCACTGGAGCAGTGTCACTGGAACCAAGGAGTGGGTTTCTCTGGAAGAGCCCCTGGGATCTCTGGATGCTCCAGGAGGAGTTGGAATTGTGCTGATGGTGAGTTTTCTCGCCCAGCAGGTCCTGGGAGGCACCAGGTGCTACTGAAGCCATGTGGATTATCGTGGGGCTGGCCCTCCTGGGCCTCACCGCGGCCGTGCCCTCCGAGGACAGGAAGCTGAGCGACAAGGCCACCACGCTGGCCGAGCGCAGCACCACGCTGGCCTTCAACCTCTACCACGCCATGGCCAAAGACAAGGACATGGAGAACATCCTGCTGTCCCCCGTGGTGGTGGCCTCGTCCCTCGGGCTCGTGTCCCTCGGGGGCAAGGCCACGACGGCGTCGCAGGCCAAGGCGGTGCTGAGCGCGGACAAGCTGAACGATGACTACGTGCACAGCGGGCTGGCCGAGCTGCTCAGCGAGGTCAGCAACAGCACCGCCCGCAACGTCACCTGGAAGATCGGCAACCGCCTCTACGGCCCCGCCTCCATCACCTTCGCCGAGGACTTCGTGAAGAACAGCAAGAAGCACTACAACTACGAGCACTCCAAGATCAACTTCCGAGACAAGAGGAGCGCCCTCAAGTCCATCAATGAGTGGGCAGCGCAGACCACGGATGGGAAACTCCCAGAGGTCACCAAAGATGTGGAGAAAACTGACGGGGCCCTCATTGTCAATGCCATGTTCTTCAAGCGTAAGTTCTACCTTCAGTTCTTGGTGCAAGTGACCCAAAACGTCCCCGGAGCCAACACAAAGAATCGTGGAATGGTTTGGGTGGGAGGGGCCTCAAAGATGATCTAACAGCCCAAAGGGGAGGTGGACAAAGCCTGGGTCCACTGAAGGCAGCTCTTTGTCAGTGGTTGGGAACTGTGCACAGAATTACCACCTATTCCCTTTTCTTACAAACTGTGTTGCTCTCTCTCCTGTAGCTCACTGGGATGAGAAGTTCCATCATAAGATGGTGGACAACCGTGGCTTCATGGTGACCCGTTCCTACACCGTGGGAGTGCCCATGATGCACCGCACAGGTGAGTGGGAAACCTGCCCCACACCAAGACCAGCTGGAATTATGATCATTGATCTCCATTACCCAGTCTTCCACCAGCTGCTTCCAAGAAGAGGGAACAAAGCAGGGGAGTGTTTGTTCTGCTGATTCAGTCTCTCTGGGAGCAGAGAGAATCCATGCTTACTACTGGGTGCTTGGCTTTTGGGAACAAATCCTGGCTCATCACACAAATGAGAGCCACAAGCAACTCCAGTCATGCTGGGCCAGTTCCCAAAATAGTGTCCAGGCTCTCTTCCCTTCCTGGTCAGGGAAGGTCCAGGCTGAATTGACTTTGCCTCTGCTCCATATCTCACTGTTCCCCGCCTCTGGTTTCAAGGTCTCTACAATTACTACGATGATGAGACAGAGAAGCTCCAAGTGGTAGAGATGCCACTGGCTCACAAGCTCTCCAGCATGATCTTCATCATGCCAAACCATGTGGAGCCTCTGGAGAGGGTGGAGAAACTGCTGAACAAGGAGCAGCTCAAGACCTGGGCTGGCAAGATGAAGAAGAGATCGGTGGCCATCTCACTGCCAAAAGTTGTCCTGGAAGTCAGCCACGACCTTCAGGTAAAGGAGGTCCTTAAACAGTTGGGCCTTAAGGTTCTTAGGGATGGGGGAAAAGACCCAGGGTCTTTCCAGGGAGGAAAGTGGGATGGTGGGTTATCCCTGCCAGCTGTCCCTCTTCCCCCTTGCACTGTGTCATCTCCGGGAGGGTTGCTGACCCCTTGTCTCCTCCTAGAAACACCTGGGTGGTCTGGGCCTCACAGAAGCCATTGACAAAACCAAGGCTGACTTGTCCAAGATCTCTGGCAAGAAAGACCTTTACCTGTCCAACGTGTTCCACGCTGCGGCTCTGGAGTGGGACACGGAAGGGAACCCCTACGACGCCGACATCTACGGCCGAGAGGAGATGAGGAACCCCAAGCTCTTCTATGCTGACCACCCCTTCATCTTCATGATCAAGGACACTAAAACCAACTCCATCCTCTTCATCGGCAGGCTCGTGAGGCCCAAAGGGGACAAGATGCGCGATGAGTTGTAGTTGGGTTTGTTTTGGTTGGGGTTTTTTTTTCCCAGAGCTTTGGTTTGTGTGTGTTTTTAGGGGGGGATTTTGACAAATGGGAAACACTATTTTATATCCTTCTCGAACCATGGGTGCTATTCAGACCAGGGTACATTGTGAGGAGAAAGCAGCGTACACTTTACCTCACCCCAAAATCCGAATTGCACAAGCCCACCTCCAGAGAGGAGCAGGGGAGCCTGGCACCAGAGGGTCACCGGGAGTCAGCTGAGGTGGCCAGGTTGAAGCCTGCACTAGTTAAGCCTCTTGCTCAGTTCCTTGCTGCTCCACCAGCCCTGCCAAGGCACCACCCTCCCATCCCAAATGCTTCCATCCGCCTGCACGCTTAGCGCTGATGCTCTTCTCCCACTTGGCTGCCCCATGGCTCCGCTCCAGAGCTGCTCCCTGCTTCTCTCTTCTCTCTCCAGGGCTGTGTAAGAGAGTTCCAAGGGCCAGTTGTGCAGTCCAGCCCCTGCAGGGCCCTGGAGCAGAGCAGGAGGCAGCACGGGGAATGGAGATTGGATGGAGTTGTGCCCTTCTGCCCTGCCTATCCCTGTGCTCTGCACTGGATGCTTGAACCGCAAGAACTCCCTAAGTAGAACATCAAAGCTGAGAGCAGCTTGGATCAACAGTTCATGGAGAACTGAGGGGCTTTGGGGTGTCAGGGAGAGCCCAAAGGGCAGCTTGGGCTTCTAAAAGAGTAACCTGAGGTGCCTTCAACACTCCACCCCTCGGGATCACTGAGGGGCCAACATCTGTAATTAAACAGCCACTTGTACCAGGCAGAGAACTCACTTCTCTTGGAAGTGCTCTCCATCAGCCTGTAGGGCTGGGAAAGCCCACCAGGGCTCTCCCAGTTTATAGCAGAGCTGGTTCCAATCAGCTCCCATTGGAGCTGACCCAAAGCACTCCTGGCTGGCTTTTCACAGGGAGGTGGCATCAGGTTCACCTCCACTTTCTCGCTTAATTAAACACAAAGCTTTAAAGCTGCCATTACCTGACTTCCTAATTATGCTGTGCTGAAGCTCCATGGTACTTTAGCTCCCTGTCTGCTGACCTGGATAAGGGCACCCTGAAAAACAAAGGTATTTATAGTTATACTTATGTCAGATAATTAGCAGGTTTCACAGCCTGATCCGGGCTATTTCTAACTTCTCTTCAAGAGATATCATCAGGTTAATAGTATTTTAAAAGAGAGCTGGTGTGATCCCAGGAGCATTGCAGCACTTGCCACGCACTGAGAGACACCACAAGGCAAATAATGACATTACTGAAATGAGGAAAATCCGTGCATCCCAACGGAATTGCCAGTTCTCTGAAACCACCATGGAGCACCTACATGGCTTTGCTTTATCTCCCTGCCAACTTCCCCTGCTGACATAGAAGCCCAATACTGCATATTCCCAGGTGCTGGGAGGCAGGAGGCAGCACCGGGGATGTCCCCAAATGTGGGACACTTCCTGGTGAATCAGAGCACTGAACCCACAGGCAGAACGTTCTGGAGGCTGGGCTGGGGGGTCAAAGGGGTGGGCAAGGCAAGAACACGCTGTGGGATATTGTGAATAATTTGCATCATGTGGATGCAGGTGTCTGATGGCTTTTATTGTCTGTTCTTGTACCACACAGTGACAGTTGTGTAATTTTGCAATAAAACTTTTTCAATGAAAAAGCCAGAGTCACTTCCAGAGTAAAATAAACTTAGGGAGGTTCCTTGCTATCCTTAAATCCCAGACACCCTCATGTGGCAACTATGGACAAAAATTACTTGTAATTCATAGAAATGAGTTCCTATGGCACATCAATAGTGAGAAAGGAATACTTAGCAGCTTTCCCTTCATTGTTTTCTCCTGAAACAGCAAATATCCAACACATCTGACACTCCACAGGTAAAAAAGCCCTGCCCTGTCCTGTAGTGCCATTTAGCAGAACAAAAAGTGAGCTGACAGCCACAGGGACCAGCCTTCCTGACCCTCAAAGCCAAAGTTCCTCCAGCTGGGATCCACTCTAGGGAAATAGAAGAGCAAAAAAACTGCAGGCTAAAGATGCCTTCCTCAGGCAGAAAATCCAGCAGTGGCAGACCCTGCTAATACATGTTCTCCCACTGCTGGGAAGGGATGAACCTTCTGCCACTCACCCACAAGCAAAACTAAAGGCACAGACATGTCCCCTTTCCTCTTTTCCCTGGGCTGGGCAAGCACACACATCCCTGTGGAGCTCTTCCCAGACTGGAAAGCACCAGGTGCTTCCTGCTTTTCACTAAATGAGGGTTAGTGAAGCCAGCACCAACCACAGCAGGAACACATCAACCTGGAACAGCAATATTGAAACCTAAGTTAAAAGCTTTCCAAAATTCCTGAGTTCATCCCACCCTCAGCTCATCTTCCACAGCTTTTGTCCAAGGGAAGCACCCAAAGGCCACAGGGAACTGGAGGAGCTCCCTCCTCTTTTGGAGCTTCAAACAGCTCAGGGTGGTGCTAACTCCAGTCAAGGCATTTGGAAAAGGTGTTCAGTTCCCACTTGCACTCCTTGACTGTTACAGGATAATCACAGATGGGTTTGGGTTGGGAGGGAGCATAAAGCTCATCCCATCCCACCCCTGCCATGGCAGGGACATCCTCCACTGTCCCAGACTGCTCCAAGCCCTGTCCAACCTAGCCTTGGGCACTGCCAGGGATCCAGGGGCAGCCACAGCTGCTCTGGGCACCCTGTGCCAGGGCCTGCCCACCCTCCCAGGGAACAATTCCTTCCCAATCTCCCACCCATCCCTGCCCTCTGGCACTGGGAAGCCATTCCCTGTGTCCTGTCCCTCCATGCCTTGTCCCCAGTCCCTCTCCAGCTCTCCTGGAGCCCCTTTAGACCCTGGAAGGGGCTCTGAGCTCTCCCTGGAGCCTTCTCTCCACTATTTGCTTATCTCTTGGTTCTACCAGCAATCAGCACTGTGAGATTAACAGGAGAATGGACAGGGTTGGAGAGCTTTAAACCAGGAATAAGTGGAGCGAGTTCCAGGAAATCCAGCCCTCCCTGGGAGAGAAGGGAGAAATTTCTAACCATCATCATCTACCACACGGGAATGTTGAAGAACACAGAGACATCATGCAAAGCTGGGTGTGACTCTTCACTGCTTCAGGTCTCTCCATTTTCACACATTTCCTGCTCCTATGATCTGACAGAGCTGCTTTGTCACCTCTTGTATCTTCGCGTTATTTCCAAATTCGTATTAAAAAATTAATGTTGGCATTAGTTCAATATTTATATCAACTATTTAAAAGCTTTGCACTGAATGATGTGCATAGAAACTTGAAACCAAACTCACTGACACCCTGAGAAGGCACATCTTGTTTCTGAAGCTCAACCAAATTCCCAAGTGTGTTAGAGAAACTGAGAACAGCAAGGCCAAGGCTGCCTAGAGACCAGCTCATGACACCATCAGTTTGAAATTCCAGTTCCTAAGTTGCCAGCCTAGTTCCTGCAGAGAGACCTCCTGAAAATGAGAATGTGGATGTGAAAGCTATTCCTAAACAACAAAGTTTGCATGCAACAATCAGGCTTTGAATTCCTCAACATCTGAACTCCTTGACCCTGCACATAACATCATCTATGATGTGCCTGTCTCTTCCCATTCCTGCACCGACTTCCACCAGGTATTCCTATCTCACAGCTCAGGACAGGTTTAAAATCCTGTGTACCAGGATCACTTTTGGTCTCACCCAGGAAATCCACACCTAAAGTTACCTGACCCTAACAGGAGCTGCACTGGCCTGGACACTGTCAGAAAAGCTCCCCCTTCTGGAAACCTTGGATAAGGGACTGGGATGTAGGGAACAGCCACGGAGTGTTTGTTACTCATGACCCTCTAAACACAGCATTGCTGCTCCAGCTCTATCTGCCACAGATATCAGTGCATTATTCCTGCTTTGTTTGGATCAGGATCTGGTGAAGTTCACAAGTTCACTCCAGAAGGGGAACACAACCACAGAATTCCTTCTACACCAAAGGTGGGAGCAAGGTCTTCCTGGAGTAAGAAAATAAAAAGGAAAAAAAAAAAAGAAAAAGCACCTTCACAAACACTGTCTTTTGTGATTTTATTAAGAGATGTTTCCAGGACAGACAAGCTTCTGGTTGCAGATGTTACATACCCTACAACGAGAAACAAAACACTCAGTGAGCTGGGGCAAACTTTCCATAACCATTTTCCTACCCCAAACCAAGAACAGACCAAGCTTTCCAATTAAACTGCATCTCACTTCCTGCTTTTTGGCTAAAGTTCCCCTTTTTCCCACCGAGGCAGATCTTGCCAGTCAGATCCCTGAACAGGACTTCAAACTGTGATTACTTCCTTACAAAAGCAGCCTACAAAGTGTTCTCAAGTACCTTCTAAGATTATCCCAAACTGGATCCTGGGCAGGATAGGATGGATATATGAGGAATATATTCCCTGTGCTGGCAGCTGCACACTACTAGCAGCTGGTACAATGCAAACACATCCAAGGCACCCAACCCTTTTCAAGCAAGTCTCTCCAACTGTGACCAAGGTCCCCAAATCCATGCTGTACAACACAACATGGAACAGGACATGTGGAAAGGGATATTCCCTTCCAGATCCATCATCTCATCTCCAGAGGAGTGTTCTGAGCTGCTCTGCCACATGCCTTCAACCCTGTCCCCTTTATCAACGCTCAAACCCAACCCTGGTCACTGTGCTGGATACAAGGCAGCAGCTTGTCTTCCCAAAATCCCAGCTTCCAGGGTTTTTGGTGGCCTCTTATGGAAAAGGCCTGACATATTTTCCACATGGATCCTCAGCCTCCCTCCCTCCCACTGCTCCCAGACACTTACCCCTCAGGCAGTCGGCACTGGCTGAGGCATGGCTGGCTGTTCTGGTTTGCCACCTTTCTGCTCTGAAATGGGCGTGGTGGGCAAAATCTCTTCTTTGGGTTCCACGATGCTGACGTGGTCTGGCAGAGGCTTTTTGGGGCCAATCTTTCCACTGGGGTCCCAAGGCAACATAATCTTTACTTTGATTCCCAGTACTCCTGCATAGTGACAGGACAACAGGGACACAGAATAAGATCAAGCACTGAGGTTACAAAGTATCTCTGCACATTAAAGATCTGCTGACAACACTGTAACACAGACATGCTACAGCTTAAAAACCTGATTATTGTGAATTTATGTACGCGTTGTAAATTCAAGTAATTTAAAGTTGGATATCCAAAGTTTCCCAAGTCACTGCCTTTGCTGACTGCAGCCTGGGACTGCAGTTCTACCCTCAATTCATTCTAAGCCTGGTTTTAAACTCTGTCCTCTTCCTCAGCTCATTTCTTTAGGAAATTCCACTGTTTCTTTGCATCCCTTCTCAGACAAATGCCTCTAAATCATCCAATGAGCAGGACATCCTGGCCAAGGCAGCCATAGCACAGCACCACAGAACGTGGCACTGGGCAGGCTGCAATGACACGAGGACATCCCTTCTGACTCGTCATCGTATCATCACCGAAGGGAAGAACAGCTCTACACCAGCAGTTCTGCAATTTATTAACCCAAAGCCAGTTAAGATGCACAAGTCATTTGTGTTTTACCGGGAGGGAGGACAAGTGAAAGCAGGTTTAGCTGGGAAGACTGTCTGACACTTGTAGCACCCCTGTTATCTCTGCTCATCCTAGGCAGCCAGGAAAACCAGAATCTCAACTGCCAAGAGCTGTTAAAGCCAGGCAACAGGAACTTCATCTGGAAGTTATCACCAGCCTCAGAGGCCCAGGGCACAATGGAGAGTGTCTGGAAAAACTACAGCCACATTCCCAACTGGAAATATTCAAACCTCATCAGCAAAGAAGTGGCTGACCTGGTATGACCACAGTGGCTACTGAAGGCCCCTTGGCTTTCCATTCCCAAATGCACTTCTATTTTACATGTACCATTCAAATCCCAAGGAGAGTTCAGTTGCAAAAGCCCAAGAGAACAGCATTTACCGAGTCTGAACCATTTACAGCAGCATGAGATAAGAGGTGCATCAAAACCACATGAGTTCCACCCCACGAATGCCAGTGGGAAAGCTCCATCCTGCCAGTGGGAAACCTCCAACCAGCAGGCAGGGGATGCCAGGGGCTGAGATTTCATGTCTCTGAAGTTCTGGAGAAGGAACCCAACTGGGGGCACAGGGATGTGCATGGCAGGCACTCACCCTGCCGGAGTAGGACGTGACGCACGGCTGTGTCCACGTAGTAATTCACTGGGTCCCCACTGTGGATCATCAAACCATCCACAAACTTCATGGATTTGGCTCGCTGACCTCGGAGTTTGCCAGACACGACCACCTCACAGCCCTTGGCCCCGCTCTCCATGATGAAGCGGAGGACACCGTAGCAGGCTCTGCAGGGAGAGGACAGCCAAGCCATGAGCCCACTCTGCCAGACCCACGGGGCTCCCTGGAGGAATTTTACCACAATTCCAATCTGAGTTTCACGCGTCAGGAGTGCAGCTCCCCATCCCTTCTCAGACAAATGCCTCTAGATCATTCACTGGTGACAGGAGGCTGCTGCTGAAGGACCTCACACAGCACCACAGAACGTGACACTGCAGAGGCACCGCCACCAGAGCCACCCGCTTCTGACTCGTCATCGTCTCATCACCGAGGGGATGTGAGAGCAGGGCCACTGCCACCTGAGCCACAAGGCCTGAAAGGTGTTTGCTTCACTCCTCCACCCATTTATTCCCACAGGAACACAGGCAGCCTTATGCCAGGCAGACAACCTGCAGTCAGACCTACTCTACGGCTCCAGAAGTAACTTTGTACTGCACAAGAGTTTCAGTGCAGCAGTACCAGGTTAAATCTGTAATTACAGAGGAGCTGGCAAGGTGTTTTCTGGGAATGGTACTGCAGCCCACACTTCCCCCACATCCAGGCTGCTGTACTCACCTGCGCACAGCCAGCCCTCCCAGGAGCTTGTAGCGCAGGGACTCGGCCTGGGCAATGGCACACAGACCCCTCGTGGCCACCTTCTCAGCATACAGCTGCAAAGGAGAGAGGCACGCTCACAACAGGGCTCTTTTCCAAATCAATCACAGAATCAAGCATGCTTTGGCTTGGAAGGATCATCCAGTTCCAGCCCTGCCACAGGCAGGGACACCTTCCACTATTCCACATTGCTCTGAGCCTCATCCAGCCTGGCCTTGGACACTTCCAGGGATCCAGAGGCAGTCACAGCTTCTCTGAGCAGTTCCTCCTCACCCTCATAGTAGATTTTGCTTTTACTTTAGCAGAACACAGCAGCTTCATTTTACTCTATACCCTACATTCAGTCCAGTTAATGCTTCCACCTTTATAGGCAGCAGTTTTACCCTATGCTCCCTTCCCTATAGTAATGTGATCCAGTGGCACCAGCCAAGCTGGAATAAAGAAGCACCACCCCAGCACACACATTTCCCCTTTCTCCCTGATTTGTTTTACAGCAAGGATCTAGTAATAGCAGATTTCATGGAACTGAACCACAGAATCTTTTAGGTTGCATGCACCCCTTATAGGACATCTAGT
>VZTN01003876.1:24437-138990 GCA_013400515.1 Erpornis zantholeuca
GTTTATACCCGGAGACCTGCTCTGCCCTGTCGTTGCTGTCAGAGGATGTTCTGCTGTTATGCAGGAATCACAGCGTGGCTTAGGTGGGAAGGGACCTTAAAGCCCATTCAGTGCCACCCCTGCCATGGCAGGGACACCTTCCACTGTCCCAGGCTGCTCCCAGCCCCAATATCCAACCTGGCTTTGGGCACTGCCAGGGATCCAGGAGCAGCCACAGCTTCTCTGGGCACCCTGTGCCAGGGCATTCCCACCTTCACAGGGAACAATTCCTTCCCAATCTCCCACCCATCCCTGCCCTCTGGCAGTGGGAAGCCATTCCCTGTGTCTTGTCACAACACAATTTTTTTTTAATGGTTTACGGATTGTAGGGGATTACAAAAACAATAACAATAATGGGTAGAGTTGATGCACGGGCTCCAGAATGCGGAGATTTAAAGTGCATTTTATCATGGATATTATTACGGTTTGCAGTTGGACGTGATGATCTCAAGGGCCTTTTCCAACCTAAATGATCCTGTGAAAAAGCCACAGCAGGAACACCAGCAGGAGCAGTAGAGCAGCTCCCACCCAGCCCCGGAGGACCCCGCTCTGCTCTTTTCCAGGGAAAAGCCTGCTGTACCGCTAGATGTCAGTGCAGACGGCTTCCAGAGAGGGAAAAGCCTCTTCCCCTGGAATCCATTCATCCAGAACGTGAGGGATGTCCGAGCATCCCTGGGGCACCTGGCAGAGGCAGGCAGCGGTGGCAGCGAGGAACCGTGTCCCCTGCTGTCACCAAACACCTTTGTCCCTCTCTGCTGTACCCAGCCATCCTGCCCTTCCCTCAGCCAGCTCCCTGGGCTCTCCCTTAGCCTAAAATTCTCTTTCCCATGCAGAACACGAGGCTTCAGAGCAGTGCCAGCAGCTGGGGATGTCTCCGTGCAGGGATTTGAGCCCTCTTAACTGGGGTCTCTAAGACGTTTTCAGGAAAGCCCCTCCCAAGCTGCACAAACCCCACTCTGCTGTCTCCCAACGTGGGGACCACCATACCTTCAGAGCAGGAAATATCTGCCCAAGATCATTTTTGGTTTTTTTTTAGGCTGAGCTTACCCAGGAAGGGCTCACCCAATGTACTCCTGGATCATAAAAAGGCAGGGAAAGGCATGGCACGAGCAAAAATCCTGACCCTGACGCATGTTCCCTTTTCCATGCCCTATTAAGGACAAACTATGTGTTGTGTCAGCATTTCGGGTCAGCACCGAGGGCTGGAGCCGGGCACAAAGCAGGGCCCTGGGTGGTGTTTGGCACCAAGGGAATGTCCCCTGTCCCCCTGTTGCCTTTCCTTGGTCTTAAAACCAAAACATGGTTTATGGGGAAAAGGGTTTTTACCTTGGTATTTATTTCAGCATCCTGGGGTGCAGCACTTGGTCCAGGTGGAATGCCCCGAAATGCATGCACACCTCACACTGAAATACACACAATTATAGGCCTTGCAAAATTAACATATCTATCAAAGATTCCCCAATAAGAAATAGACTCTGGGCTAGTTGGAGATGTCCCTGCTCACTGAAGGAGGGTGGGATTAAGTGACCTTAAAAGGTGCCTTCCAACCCGAGCCATTCCATGATTCTGTGAATTCATCTCTGCTCCATCCCTGCAGAAATGGAGGCCAGCAACATCCCAAAAAGGCTGTGACACGCCTCCAGCCCTCTCCACAGAGAGCTCAGGTGTGGTCCAGCAGGTCCCAGCGGCTTCCCAGTGCCAGCAGTGGCTTGAATCTGCAGCAGGCCTGGGATTATCCATAAATTCCATGACTGACATTCATTCTGGGTCCCCACCCTTGGGGACTGCATCCCTGCTGTTCCCCATTTCCCACGTTTTTGGGGACCCAACTGTGAGAGGGCAGGGGCTGCCTCACCACAGGCACAGGAGCTCCCTTTGTCCCCAAAGGACATCCAGGGGGATGGAAAGATCTTTGGGGTTGCTGCAGCAAAACGTTCCTGAGCGATCTCATGGCTCCCTCCCTTCTCCCTCTGGGAGAACCTGGCAGTCCCCTGGGATGAAGTGGGGTGCTCAGGAATGTGCCAGTGATGCCAGCTCTGCTGCACAAACTAACCTCACTCCATCCCATGCCCAGGGGCTGGGATTAGTCTCCAGAGGCTACCACACGGATGGAGCCACTGGCTCTGGCTCCAGCCGTGACCCTCCAAGGCTCTGGGCAGAGGACAGGCACCCCTCACATCCCCTCTGCCCACAGCTGGCAGCAAACCCTGGGCTGCAGCCCCTGCTCTGGCACTCCAGTATCTCCTCCTGGAGTGTGCAGGCACAGGCAGGAGCAGAACCAGGGGGGCACGGGCAGGATGTGGCACTCGGCAGCAGCAGGAAGCCCCAGGATTCCTCGCTGCGGGCGATGTGGCTCGGAGCAGGTTTGGGAATCGGGAGCTGCCCTGCCTCCCCCCAGCTCCATTCACTGCCCAGACAGCAACATGGTTTATGGCAGCTGAAGGCCATTGCACGGGCTCAATTAATCCAGTATCCCAGCGTTTTCTCCCCGGGAAGCTGGCTCCTGTTCAGAGCAGGCAGGAGGGGCTGGCAGCCCTTTGCAGGGAAGAGGCCAGGACAGCCAGCAGCATTCCCAGCTCGCAGGCACGCTGCATTTTGGGATAGCCCCTGCTTTCTGTGGGCTGTGACAAAAGGTGGCACTGGGAGCGAGTGTCCTGCCTGGGAAAGTCCCCGACTGCCATTGCTGCTCCCAAAATAAGGGGGATCCTGCAGGCACCAGGGACTGTGCTGGCTCTGCAAAGGCAGGATCAGGGAGCAGCCTTGGGGGCATCAAAACCACAAACTGGTACAGGCAGAAGCACAGGGTCTGCCCATTCCTGCTGGGGTCCCTCCAGCTCAGAGGGAAGCTTGAAGATAAGTTAGGAATAGCCTGGATCAGGCTGTGAAACCTGCTAATTATCTGACATAAGTATAACTATAAATACCTTTGTTTTTCAGGGTGGCCTTATGCAGACACCTGCAGGATTTGGGGTGACACACTCAGTTCCCATCACCTCTCTGGATATGCCTGAGGAATTTAGGAATCCCCCTGGCAGGAGCCTGCTCCTTGTGATTTCTCTCTACGCAAATACAAGCCACAAGTGCTCCAGGGGAACTTGGGCAGCCCCACCCCAACCTACATCCCACCACCTTTCAGTGCAGGAATGCAGCAGCCCAGGACACAAAATCACCTTCCCTACAACCATCAGAGCCATTGCAGAGCTGATGAATTTTCCCAGGGAGTGGAAAATGAAACCCAGGGTAGAGATGGACAAGATGAGATAGTTTGCATTAAATGAATGGAGACGGGTCCTGGAAGGTAATTCCAGCAGAGAGAAGATAAACTGCAAGCAGCAGTTGTAAAGCATTTGTAAAGTCTGACTCGGACAGGAATTTTCCTGCAGGAGATGCAGTATTAGAGTTTATGCTGCAACTGGAGCAGCTGCTACTGCCCAAGCTGTATAAACCTCTCACTGAGTTCCTCACCATTCCCTGGAAAACCTTCCTGAGAAACCTCCTGCTTCCATGGAGCAGCCCCTCGGAGCAGGGAGAGAGGGAGGGAGCAGGGCTGGGAGGTGCAGGGGTCAGGGCCACGTTTACAGCCTTCTGTAAACACTTCACACCCAGGAGGATTTACTGGTTTTAGCTTGGCAAGAACACGGGGAACAAGTCCAGCAAACCTTCTGGAGGCAGGGGAAGGCAGCAGGATCCTGCAGGACAGGGATGGAAAAGGGCACCGTGCTCCCAGGCAGAGACAGCTCTCAGCTGCCCCAATCCCATCCCCTTCTCTGCAGGGATTGATGGGGCAGCACCAGCTCAGCTCCAGGCTAAGGAGGGATAACAGCTCTGGAAAGGTGTGTGTAACCCTCCAGGAGAATTCACACCTCTGAGGACACCTCAGAGCTCCAAAAACAACACTGCTCAACTGCCAAGAGCTCGCTTCTGCCTGGATTCACTTTAAGGACTTCAAGAAGATTATTAAATCATTTATACTTCCTTTACAAACAGGAAATGGCCTGAGGATGCTCGGTGTGCTGTTCAGCTGGGAATCCATGGGCTCGTTACTATTTAATGAACAGAGTGGCTGCTGGCAGAGGTCATTCCAGCAGCTCACACCCAGCCCCGTGCCTCTGCATCAGGGATGGAAATTGAAACTTTAATGGGCATTTCCAGGAGAGCAGTTTGCCCTGGCACTGTCACCTGAGACCCAGCAGCTCTAACAAGTGATTCTTAATCAGTTTTCAAGCCCTGGGAAATAGGCTGAGGGCAGGGTTTGCCCCAGCATCACATTTTGTGATGATTTATAGGTGCATTGAGATGAGGCTGGTGACAAAGGCCATTCCCTGCTCTTCGTGGTGGAAATGCTGACATGACACACGAGGATGGTCCTGGAGGGACAGCACAAGGGGGAATGGCTTCCCACTGCCAGAGAAATCCACAGAGCCATCCATGTGGGAGGCTGACACCTTCAACAGAGCTGAAGAGCACCAGAGTAAAGCAGTAAAGCTGAAAGGACTTGCTGAGGCTGCAGCAGGAGCCAGCAGGGCTCAGGTCCCAAATCCCAGAGCCCCCAGGGATTCCAGCTCCCCGTTTGGACAAGGGGAAGCAGAACTGCTTTGCCAAGCTGATCCCAGGGGCTGCAGCAGCAGGGAGGGAGCTGCTGGTCTGGGAGCAGCCTGGCAATACCTAGCTCTGTGCTTCCCCTGCCTTCCTGTCTCCTCTCCACCCCGGAGACACAGGCAGGGAGCAGCAGTGATAAACTGGCTGCTGGTCCAAGCACAAGGTTATTTTCTAGGACATTAAGCAGAACCCTCGGATGCCAGCTTGCAGGAGAGCCATGAGGAGCGACAGGACACCTGACCAGAATGCAAAAGCAGAGCTGCAAATTTAACACCTTTTTTTTTTCCCCCCACTATCTGTTAAAAATAGCTTTAGAGGGGGAGCTCAGCAGTGTGACAGGCTGTTGGCTTTAGAAAATGAGCAGTTTCAGCAGAAATATCCAGTGACCACCACCCAGAGAGCTCTGATTTTTGGTATCTCAGCCATTCACATTTTAAATTAAACATTCAAGCTGCAATGCAGCCCAATTGTTTGGCAGGGTCTAATAAAAACCTGAAAATCTCTACCCAGCCTGCTCTTCTGTAAGAATAATACCACTAACATCCCAGAATTATCTCCATCTACGCTTGGCTAGGACTCCAAATCAATAAATTGTCTCCTCACCCTCAGATTAGCTCGGTCAGGTAATTCTGAAAGCAGCAGCAGCAGTTCCCTACTGTTAGGCAGTGCAGCTGTGCCAGCTGAATTAACATGAGATCCCTCGTTATCCCAGAGCAATCCCACTCCAACAGCCTCCTTGGGGAATAATTGGCACTGACCTCAACAATATTTTGTGGCAGTGTGAGAATTGGGAGTGCTGTATTTATTATTACCCATAGTTATTGAATTTAATATTTGGATTAATATTTGGAATTAGATTTCCTGTTTGGAAAAAAGAAAAAAAAAACCCCAGAAAAATATAATACCCCCCACCTGTTTCTCTGGCAAAAAAACAACAAAAAAAATCCGAACCCACTGTTTTTAGAAAAACATCACATTTTGGTTTTCCCTCTTGCCACTTTCATCTCTGATGTCCCAAGCACCCCATAAGTGCTCAGATCCTTCCACAGAAATTCCTGGGAAGTCCAAGCACTCCCTGCTTCCCTGTCCCTCTGTGCCCAAAGGAGGTTCCCTCTGCAGGGTCCTTCTCTCCTGGCATCCCTGTCACTGGCTTTGTCCCCTCCTGCTGGCACTGATGTTCTCAGAACCACACAGCTCCTTTGGCCACAGTCCCCTCTCTGTCCCTTCTCTCGCTGCCACACCCTTTCCTCCTTTGTAAGGAGCAGCAATAATTGCTGCCATCTAATTCCCAAGGAAAATGCCAATTCTCTTTTAAACCCCACAGCAAAACCTGCAGGAGGAAACCCTGGGAGCATGAACAATGTGATGGATCAGAGCTCCCTCCTCAGAAACCAAGGACGATGTGGGATTAATACCAGAATATCCATTTCTTTTAACCTTATTTTTAAACCATCAGCTTCTCATGTCTCTTCATGCAGGTTCTCTCCAGGAGTTAATCCAGGGTTGGTGCTGTTTTCCAGACAGTGCCCTCCCTCCATCCCTTCCCTATGCTAAGCAAGGAGGCCCCAGTCTTAGAGAAATTAATTAGTGCAGTAATTTGCCCGGGACACCGAGGAGAAGCCAAATTTGTCCCACTCTGCAGGATTCAACTGAATAAAAAAGACAAATAGCTGTGCTGTGGGATTTTAAAAAGCTGCTGTCAGCATTCCCATTGCAACCAGACCTGGAAATTCATTCGTCTTTCACTGAACAATGGAAAAAGGAGAAGCAATTACAGTAGACAAAACTAATTACAGCAGAGCTGAAGCACAGCTCACAGCACTCACTCTTCAAACTGCATTCAAAAAGAAAAATCCAACCCCAAAACCACTCCATCAAAAAAAGGTGAAAATCTGTGAGGACAGTAAAAACAATTTTGGAATAGAAGGGGCACTTCAGCATGGCACAGATTGGTCTTTGTAAGGAAAAACCTTCAGGTGATGCTGGCAGTGCTTGGCAAACAGGACACAGGGGATGGGAGGATTTGTCCAGGGGTGATGCCAGAGTGGGGGAAAGAAATGAGCTCCCAGCTCCTCCTCTGTGGGGCCCATTCCATGCCCACCTCACATCCATGTGAGTTTTGGGGGATGTGTTTGGCTGCCAGAAGAACTGAAGCATGGTGTTACTGACACTAACCCAAGGTCTGGGGTTAGACCCCCAAAAGCTGCACTCCACCACCCATGGGGGTCCCTTCCAGCTCAGAATATCCTGAACTCCTTGTGGGGCTCAGCTTGCAAACTCGTGGCTGAACAGTTCTCCTTCCATAGTGAGAACAAGGTGCTCCAAAGGGAAGTTCATCCATGTTTCCTGATCCTCCTGGATACCTGCCTGACCCACAAGGCTCCAGGGATATTCACATCTTTGGGTGAAATAATGCAAGAGAATCCAAAGCCTTCTGTGAAACCACACCCTTTCCTCCTTTGTAAGGAGCAGCAATAATTGCTGCCATCTAATTCCCAAGGAAAATGCCAATTCTCTTTTAAACCCCACAGCAAAACCTGCAGGAGGAAACCCTGGGAGCATGAACAATGTGATGGATCAGAGCTCCCTCCTCAGAAACCAAGATGCTCTTATGAAGGAAGATGTGGAGCCCATGGAATCCCTGGCCATGGTGCAGGCTGGCAAGGGGCAGTGACAGCTTCTGTGAGAGGCAATTCCTGATCCCCAGATCTGGATGTCCCATGGACCTGGCTCCTGCTCCCTCTGGATACCAGCTGGGAAGTCCAGCAGACAGCAAAAGGAATTTTAAACAAAGTGGCAGAAGAAGCACTGCTCAATGCACTTGGGGCAGGCTGGAAAATGGATTGCAGGGGGAAAACCTCAAGTGGGAAGAGCAGGAGGAATGGGATTGGGCTGTGGGTGGATGTGGCAGACACCACCACAGGCCTCATTCCCTGGGGATGTGGGCTGGACTCGGGATTTTAGAGCCTCCACAAGCCATTTCCAACACACAAAGCTGCCACTGGCTACAGCACGTGTTTGATTCCAAAGGATTTCTGGGAACAGACACAAGGCCACAAGGCAGAATGTTGTTTTTCTCCGTGCATCCTTAAGGAAGTCCAGTCTGAAGCCTCGATCCTGAACACCATTCCTGAGTCTCCATGGCTGCTGCACAGCACCCCGTCCAACACTGCTCAGCACAGAGGTTCTCCCTCAGGGAATCATTCAGGAAAATCCCTTCAGATCATGGAGTCCAACCATCCCCCAGCACTGCCAGGGCCACACTGACCCATGTCCCCAAGTGCCACATCCACATGGATTTAAATCCCTCCAGGTACTGGGACTCACCACTGCTCTGGGCAACCTGTGCCAATGCCTGGCCACCCTTTCCTGGAAGAAATTTTCCCCAATATCCATCCTGGCACAACTTGGCGCTGTTTCCTCATCCTCTGGTTCCGTTCCAGGATTCTCTACGTTTTCAGCCTGGGGAGGAGAAGGCTTGGGGGAGCTCTTGGATGTGCAGCAATGCTGGAAGGGAGGGTGCCAGGAGGATGGAGCCAGGCTCTCCCCAGCAGTGCCAGGATCCGAGGAGATGCTCAGGTACCTGTCAGACCAGACCCACTCTCGCCCTCCTCCCTGTGCCGCTCCACCACGCACAGGGATTTGGGATTTCCCATCTCTCCATCCCAGTATCACTGCAGTGCTTTCCATCCTGTTCTGGCTGAAATGACCTGCAATGCAGAGGCTCACTTGCTGCACTGATCCTGCTGCCAAATTGTAATCCTCAATCCCCCTGGGGAATGCCTGGAGCAGGAAACCACTTGGCATGGCAAGCACGTCAGCATTTTCTGTGGCTGCATTTTTTATTGTCTCTTTGCTGCATCCCTGACTTCAGCTGAGTTTTCTTCCCTTTCATCCCTCACTTTCTGCAGCTTCCCCGTGCCTTGAACTGAGGTCTCAATACCCTGAGCTCACCCCTCTTGGAGACACCTGTCCAGATACAGGGGGACAGCACATTTACTCCCACCCATCCCAAGGTTCTCCTGTAGGGCAACAGATCTACAAATGGAAAAAAACCTGGGGAGATAGAACTCTTCCCCTTTGGCAGAGGCATCCCCTCCTTCCTGGGAGGCTCCAAAGGCTGACTGAGGTAGATTCCCTGCTAATCCTGCCCCTGCCATGCTGGGATTTACAAGGTATTAATTATAGGGACCTTGCTGGAAAAGCAAGCAGGAGAAGAGTGCAAGCTGCAGAGCAGCCAGGCTTCCAAGCAGCAGAAGATGCTTTATTTAGAGAAGATGGTGCAGTTTTTGTTTTCTTTTTTAATTACTATCAGCAGCGAGAGATATTTGTGCTGTATGGGAAAGAGAAGTCACCCACTCGCTTTGGTTCCTTTCAGTATTTCCATAAAACAAACAAAAAGAATCCCTGGCACAATTTGTAGTAAACACCACATTGTTTACCCCATTTCTCCTACCCAATCTGATCCTATTAAGCTTTTTGAAAATCACTGAATCCCAGACTGGTTTGGGATGGAAGGGATCTTAGATCCCCTCCCCCCCCCCTGCCATGGCAGGGACACCTCCCACTGTCCCAGGCTGCTCCCAGCCCCAATGTCCAGCCTGGCCTTGGGCACTGCCAGGGATCCAGGGGCAGCCACAGCTGCTCTGGGCACCCTGTGCCAGGGCCTGCCCACCCTCCCAGGGAACAATTCCTTCCCAATACCCAATCCATACCTACATTCCTTCCATTTAAAGCCAAAATCTGGGAACCAAAGCAATGAGAGGAAACCCCATCTCTAACAGATGCTGCTGCCAACTTCCAGAGACCCACATTCCACTCTCTGCACTGGGAAAGCCTCCCAGATTCTTCCTCCTAACTATCCCAAGCAGGGAATGGAGCCCTGGAGCCTTTGTGGTTCCTTAGCAGCCCTTTTTACCTCTAAGTGGTCGCTGTGTGCTGCTCGCACTGTGCTCATCTCTCACTTGCAGGAAGGCACTTCAGGGAGAAGAGGTTTTCAGGGAAATCAGTCAATGGGAAGAACGAAGGGATCACAGCACAGCTGCTGCTGGCTCTGTTCTGGACAGGGGAAAAGGCAGAGGCATGAAGGGGGTCTGCTAAAAATGGAATAAAAGTGGCTCCGCTGGTGGATTTGAGGATTAAAATCATTTTTAAGTCGTAGTGGTGATGAAAAGGACCCCAAGCAAAAAGCAAGTAGTGAAAAGAAAAGCACAAAGCTATCAAAGCAGTAAGGCAGGACAATACTTTTTAGAGGAGCACCACAAATCCACATAAAAAGCAGGAAAGATGGGATTTCTCAAAGGAAGAGGCTGCAGGAGCTCAGGGGAAAAAAGCGAAGGCCCACGCATCACCTCTGTAGGAAGAGTGGAACTGAAAAAAGATCCAACCCCACATCAAAGTCCCACGAGGGAAAAAAGAGTCTCCAAAACCTGGGAGCACATGGAAATCATGGATCATTTGGCACCTACCACCTGTAGGGAAGTGGGATTAGCCCAGCAAGGAGCTGGTCACCGGCAGGCAGCTCCCGAGTGCAGGAAGAAAATCCAACGTGGAAACGCAGCTCCCAGAGGGATCCCAGAGCTGGAGAGGTTTGGGATGCAGTGGGAATACTCCTGGCACAATTAGGCAAATCCAGCCTATTAAAGGACAATCACTCTGAAGGGTTGTTATCAATCACTCCCCTCGCTTTCTTTAGGCAATTATCCTAATTGCATGGAGGCTATTAAGCAATTATTTTGATAACTGGAGCTTTGTTGCTGGCTCTTCATTTTTGGCAATGTTCTGTTCCTTGTATAAATGCCCTCTCCAAAAGATGTTTAAAGCTGACTTTAAGGATGTGGCTTTTCCCGAAGCACAAGATTCAAATTTCTCTGTAAAAGCACAAAATCCCTCTCAAGAAAACGCTGATTTTTATCCCTGGGTTTTCCCTCAATTCCCCCAACCCCCCCAAATCTCCCAGGGCACCAGGGATTTAGTTCCACTTTTTTATTATTCAACTTTTTATACATAATAAATACAAACTTTTTACAGCCAATATAAAGAAAGCATTTGCACTGATGCTTTCAGGGTGTACTGAGCTGTACACGATGCGATGGCCAATACATGCCCTGTATGAAGAAATCATAGTTAAAAAGGAGGCATCTTTTTACAACTTTTCTTCCTTTTTTCGCCTTTTTTTTTTTCTTTTTTTTTTTTTTCCACTTTTGTATTTTAAATAAAATTAGCAGCTCTTACAGAAAATATTTTAAAATACAACTAAAGAGACTTTTAAATAAAAATTTTCTGGATTTTTCGAAAGTCCGGGTGTGAAGGACACAGAAAAACTGGCCAAAGGAATTGAACACCAACATTATGGCAAAAAATTGGTTTTCTTCTGCGTTGTGAAGATCTCAAAATATTTGCAAACAGTTAAATCTTTTTTTTTTTTTTTAACTTTTCTTTTTAAACTTAAGAATAAGTTTGATAAACACATAAAAAGACCTCGAACAGATCAACAGAACAAGAGGTGCAAAAGAAGGAATAATATGGAAAAGATGTCATTGGACAGTCACTGATTCCAGAAGTGATCCATGAATTGCTGTCCTCAGCCAGCCTCACTCTTGGTTAAGGATCCCACTGGGAAAGGAGACTGGCAAGCACTGGATGTCTCAGAGACCCAGCTCGGGTTGGGATTTCCAAGTATGTGCAAAAAGTTCATGATAAAACCTTGTTAGGTGAGTCGTTGGGTTTTTTGTTGTAAATGTAGCCTCAAAAAATAGCCCTTGTTAGTAAACTAAAGATAGAAAACTTACTGGCTTTGAAAAAAAAAAAAACTGTGAAGACAGAAGAGAAGCCACAAACAGCTCCAAACCCGACTGTGGGATGCCTTTGATCCCAAGTTTTCATCTGATGGAGAATGCTGACAATATTTGAGTCAGTACCCAAAGAAAAACCTGTTTTCATCCAGTTTTTCCCTCTCCTCCAACCATTCCACTCCACGATCAACCTCAGAATATTCTTTGCCCTTTTCTCTCAAAAAACCCAAAATCCAAGCTCCCTTTTCAGAGCTCTCTGAGGGAAATTGTGAAACTTTTCCTCTCAGTTTCTTTCCTGAGAGGAATTGGGCACATCTCGGGCACGAAGGTGGTGTGAAGGCAGAACCTGGAGCTGCTCCTGGCTCCTTGGCTTTGGCTGGTTACTGGGATTGGGGTGGGAAAAGGCTACAGGACCATCCAATGCAACAACTAAATGCATGTAAATACTCTAAATGGAACTGCTAATTCTAGAACTCAGGTGGTTTGATGACAAAGATACACTGCTAACGTTGGATAATAAAGTACACGGCAATAACTGGGGTAAGAGTGACCCAAATGCTTTAAAAAAATAAAACCCAACAAAAAAAACCAAAATCCCCAAAATCTGCTAAGAAAAAAAAAAAAAAAAAAAAGCAGCTCAATTTCCAGATCTAGACAAAATCTCACTTCCTTTTTTTGCTTTTCTACTGTTGGTTTCTGCTGTGGAAGAAGATGTTGCTGCTGGTTCAGCACCTCCGTGTTAGATCCTCTATGAGTAAATGCACTGAGTAAACACAAAAATCCAAGGCAGAATGTCCAGCTGTGAATCACTGACGAGGGGAGCACCCATGGAACAAACACTTTTGCTTCTCCAGGAGATCATTTTCCCGTCTCTTCCTTTCTGCAGGGGGATTCAAGAGGAGCCAGCCTCTCCTTTAGACTTCTTTTTCCATTCCCTTTTTCATTCATCTGATGAATACCTGATCAGGCAGGTGATGCTACTGGAAGGATCCACAATCTTTTAACACATTCCTATGGCAACAGTAATATACTGTACTAATGCACAGGAGCAAAGGATGCTAAGACTAAGCGGCATGAACGAGGCTCTTTCTTTGTCTCCACATAAAAATGGAGCATCTTCCGCCAAGAAAAAAGAAAAACAAACCAATCTCGGCCTGTCTTGGTTTGTGCTAAGAGAGGAAGAATGATGTAGAGAAATCCAAACAAACGAACAGAAAACAAAAGGCACAAAATAGTCATGACTGTGGGAAGGAATCCGCCGGGTCACTGCCACATCAAATCCTCCCTACCGCTCGCTCTAGTCCAAGTCTTCATCATGCAAAGGTGCCTAAAAACGAGATTGACCAAAAGCTGTGTTTGGCCTTGATTGTAGCACTACTAATTAGCCCGTCCCCTCGTTAGACCAGAGTGATTTCCACGTCCTCGATCTTCTCCGGGGGCCGGCGGTGCTGCTGTGTCGGGGGGGGAGGAGCTGCTCGCACCTGCAACAGCCAGAACCAGCCTGTGACCACCACAGAAGGGCCAAATTCCATCAGAACCCCCTCACCTCTCCTGCACGGAGCTCCAGGCTCACCCCTGCAAACAAACAGCCTGCATATCCAGCTGGGTTCAGCTCCACTGCTCCCAAATTCAGCCAGCAGGGATTCTCCCCCTATGGCCTGCCAGGGATTCTCTCCGGGGTGCAATCCCACATCTATTCTGCCTGTGTCCGTGGATAAGCCAGGCTGTAAACCTGGGAAAGACTCATCACATGCTCAGTCTGATGGGGCTTTTGCCTGGAATTTCTGTGGAGTGGGAATGTTTTGCTGTATCTGACTCACTGATGTTTCATCAATCACCGACCTCAACAATACACACCCAAAATTTGATGATGTTTTCACACTCTGCCACATCAGTTGAGTTATTCTTGCTCCTGAGAATCCTGAGAGGTCACCTCCAGTGCCAGCAGGGTTTTTTGGGACACCATTTCAGAATACACCAGACTTGCTACAGAAAACATGAACTGTGGAGCAATCCTGCACCGAACTGCCCAATACTACAGGCATATTCAGAATATATTATATGAATATCCAAAAAATGCTCTTTTTCTGCAACCTCATTCACTAAGAAGGCCAGGAAAAGATAAATGTTATGTTTTAGTATGATTTACTTTAGGGCTTTGAAACCCCCAAAACCTGATTTCAAAGTTAACAGTAGGAGATGGATTTTGTCAAGTTCTAAGTGATTAAATCCTTCCTTTCCTTTTCTGCCAAATGTCCTTTTCTAGGCAGCAAAGACAACACCAAATCCTCATCATTAAGAATCATGAATCCAAACCCCTCAAACCAAAGGGGCTGGAAATAAATATAACCCCAAATGTGCAGGAAACTGTGCAGGTATAAACCCTAGGACTGACCTCTTCTGGCATTTACTCCCCACCTCCTTTTCAGCTCTGCAGAGGGGCTGCTACCCTTCAAACATCAGTAAAAACCACAGGATTTGTTGGTCACTTACAGGCCGCAGTTTGCCATAGGAACTTTCCGGAGGAATCCGTGGAGGTTGGGAGAATCCAGGGGACTCGGAACCAAAGCTGTTTTCTGAAGGAATAAGCAACACCCCCATCACAAAGAAGCCCCTCAGCATTGCTGAACTTATGTTGCAAAAATGCTCTTTTCTCTTTTTTGCCCCCCGTGAAAGCCTCCTAAATGAAGCCTTTACCCAAAACGCTTGCAGATCTCTCACCGTTGGTCGACGGAGATCTGGGGAAGAACTGGGATCCTCTTTTATCCGGGCTGGGATAAGGACTGGTGGGAGGTTGGTCATACAGAGGCAGTGGTGGCAGGGAGTTGTTGGCCTTTGGAGTCGGGGATACCTGTGCCAAAAAGAGGGAGAGGCT
Source organism: Erpornis zantholeuca (assembly GCA_013400515.1). Classification (NCBI taxonomy): domain Eukaryota; kingdom Metazoa; phylum Chordata; class Aves; order Passeriformes; family Timaliidae; genus Erpornis; species Erpornis zantholeuca. Next base: position 38,745 of record VZTN01003876.1, read on the forward strand.
GCAGCAAATCCTCCTCGCCACGTTCAAATCCCAGACAATGACCCATCCAGATAGCTCAGTCCATAGAGGAGGCAATATGGGATACATCCTAAAGTCACTCCAAGACACACACACAACCCCCAGTTTTCCAACCCATCCCTACTCCAGCGAGCTCCCTCCGCGGGAAAAGCAGCTGGCAGGAAAAGTTTGGGAAGGAAAGCCAAGGTATCCAACAGGGATGCAATTTTTTTAAAGCATAGGTTGCCACTGAGCAGAAATTTTCAGCCTCTCCCAGGTAATTCAGAGAGTTGTTTAGTGTCTAGTAATTTGAGAGTTATTTGAAACAAAAAGGTCGTTTGGCCAAGCTGGTTTCACACTGAAATGTTGGGATCAGGAGCTTTCTCCCCACCCAAATGCATTTCAACGTCTTAAATCTTCTCAAATCAAGAAATAAAAATACTGAAAAATTCCTTTGTAGAAAACATGGAAGTGCAGTTTCTAGCCCCAAACTCCACATGGGAATGTGTCTGGTTTTCTAATATGATTTAAGGATTATAGAACTATGCTGTAGAAATGAGGATATTTTTGCAAAAATTACTGTAATCAAACACTTGGCAATATCCTGGCCCTCAAAAATGAGAGACTCCAGAACCAATTTAAGTATGAAAACACTAAATTAGGGCTCAAAAAGAGCCTGCAATTCTCTTTTTACCAGGTTGCGTCTGACATTTCAGTCTCTCATAAATTAATGACAGGAAGTAAAGTGAATTTTCTCCTTTGATTCCTTCCCACCCAAATATCTGCTTTATTCACAAATCTGTTCTATCTACAAAAATACATCAGTTGACTGTTGATTTGATTTTTCCCCAGCTCTGTCAAACACTGCCCAGTTGACAACAGATTTGAGCATGAAACTCAAATGCAAGCACTGCGGGCTTGGTCTTTTCTTCTTAAACAGGTTCTGATTTCTTTTTTCCCCTGAAGAAGTGACAGATCTTTGCACATTGCCCAAACAACAAACCGAGCCAACACCTCTTTCCATACCTGGGCATCCCCAATCTTCTGAGCCTCTCCATTCTCTGAGGCCGTGAGCTCTTCCACCAGCACCGAGGGGAAGACCCCGACTCGGCCATTGAATTCTCCTTCCCAAAAGCCATCGTCGTCCTGGTTCTCCTTGTTCAGGATGCGGATGATGGCTCCCTCCGGGAAGGACAGCTCGTCATCCGTCTGCCCCTCGTAATCATAAAGTGCTTTTACAAAACAGACTGCAAAAGGGAAGAGGAAAAAAACCCCATGAGTGTTCACAGTTTTAGAGCTGGAGATTTTGAAGATCTTTTTAAAGGTTCTGTTACTGCTGAGCCGGATTAGTTTGGTTTGCTTTAATTTTAAGCTCAGCTCTGTGAGCTAAGGAGGTGAATTATGTAGATTTGATAGAAGGGAGGTAATTACTGAGATTATTACTGGGAATGGTTGTGCTCAGATGCAGGTCAGTGTCTCTCTGCAACTCCCTGAAAGGAGGTTGTGGCCAGGTGGGGCCTTTTCTCCCAGGAAACCAGAGATAAGACAAGAGGAAATGGCCTCAAATTGCACCAGGGGAGGTTCAGGTTGGATTAGAGAAAATTTCTTCTCTGAACAGTGGTTAACACTGGAACAGGCTGGGAAATGCTGGAGTTCCCATGCCTGGAAGTGTTAAAAAATGAGCACACTTTTCAATATGGTGGGATTTGGTCAAAGGTTGGATTTCATAACCTCAGAGGTCTTTTCCAACCTTAACGAATTCTGTGACTCCACGAAATCTAGGAAAACCTCCCAGATTCGATGCCCAGACTGTTTTCAAGAGCCAGCTCAACATGCCACGTGTTTCTAACTGGAATTTACCACTGGAGTCTCCGTTGAGGCTGCCTGGCACCAGGTCGGCCTCGGTGGAGTTGTTGGAGGTGTGGGATCGCGTGTCCAGCGCAGCCAGGGACTGCAGCATGCTCAGGAGGCTGCTGGAGGTCGGGAACTGCAGGTACTTCTCCGGCACATATCCCACCTGCCCCGCCTTGTTCCGTGCCTGGGAACGAACAACAGGAGCCATTCTCTGCTTGGGAACACTGCTCTGCAAAGAATCCCAGGATTTCTTCCCATCCCAGCTTCTATCCTAGAAGAGCTCATGAAAACGAGCTCAGAAAATTGTACCTTTACCCAATCTTCCATATCTCCATCTTCAATGACCTCCAACACCTCGTGCTCCTCTATGGTCAGTTCATCTGGCTGAGAAGCCTGGAACGTAGAACAGGAAGGATGGAAAAGTGGCTTTAAAGGCAAGGCATGGGCAGTGGGAAGACCATTCCCATTATTACATGGGAATTATTATTAGAAGTGATGCTTTTTAAAACACTGAAAGCTTTGACATCATTTAAAACGTCCCAATAAAGGTTCTGCCGTTCACAAGAGCCCTTCTCCCTCAGAAGGACACGTGGGAGCTCCTTGAATCCCACCCTGAATCCCACCCTGAATCCCACCCTACCAGCAGAGCAAACCTCGAGCTCCCACAGGCACAGGAACCTTTTTTATTTGTTTTCACAGAATTCATTTTTCTAATCAATAAAAAAGAAAAAATCACTAACCTTATAGGAATAAACAACTTTGCAGGTGAGAGGGTAATTTCTGAGAGTACCAGAAGGACTAGAACTGCTATCATCAAAAACATCCATGCTGTCTTCAAACTCTTCACCTTCTTCCTTTTCTGCATCAGCATTGACCTGGTAGAACAAATTGCAGTTGGCATTACAGGAGCTGCTAAAAATTGGTGAAGAAATAACAATAAAAATGAGCTGGTTAATATTTTTCAGTGTGTGTTTTTTTATGACTTATTGTTATGGGAACTAACTCAGCTGGATTTCTTTGTTCAAGCACAAGCATGTGGGACTTTAAAAAGAACTGCAGAAGATTTTGGAAGTTCCAACTCAACTGCTGGCCAGTTATAAAATCCATTTTTCATGTAAGCTGTGACTAAAGTACTTTGGAGATGCCATTGCAGAGGCACAGAAAACAGTTTAATGGAAAAAAGAGAATACACTACTAAACATGAATATGCCACAAGATTAATGTACCTGTGACCTCGAGTTATAAAATAAATCTGCAGTGGAAATATTTAAAAAAATAACCCCCCAAATCAACCTTCTAGCTGGTGTATTCTGCACAATAGATTTGCTGCAGATTTATCACAAAAATCCTTAGAGACAGGAAGATTTGTAAAAACTTGCTATGTAAGTTTAAATGAAACCTCAAGTCAATATGCTGGAAAAACAGAGTTTTGGATAAGACTGCCATGAGCTGTGCTTTGGCCTCGTGCCTGGGTTATGTTTTGAATAAATATGTTATTTCATCTGAAAAATGATGAATTATTCTGAGAAAACACTCCTTTGAATCAAAGGCAACACTGTTACATAGAGGCATCTTCCCTGTGCTTATTCCTGTTAATTTGGGAGGGAATTTGGTGCTCCCTGTGAAAAGTGAGAGGCTGATAAATCAAAAAAAAGTTAAGCTGAGCCTACAAATTCCCTGTGCAGCTTCCCTAAACCAGGTCTCTGACAGCTTTGCTCCTCTAGGCCTGGACTAGAAGAGCACAAAGCTTCATCATGTTCTCACTTAATTCGTTTTTATGTTACTATTTCCAAACCAAATCCTTGCAATCCTGGTGACTTTTTCTTCCTCACTAACTCTCATTCCAGAGCAGTTTGCCTCCATCTCTCCTTCAGGATGTTCACGGATGTTGGGATGAGAGAAACTTGTCCTACAGCTTTGGGATAATGCTTTGGGAGATCAGCAAATTGTGGAGTTTGCCCTCCTGCCTCTGCCTTTTGCTGTGCATGGTCCCAGCAGCCAGCGCTGACATCCAGCTGGGACAGCACAGAAATCAGCAAATCACGTCCAGGAAGTTTGAGCAACATCTGCTCCTGGTTTTCCAACACGAGGAGGAAAAACACGCCTTCGTTTTCAGCGCATAGGCTGCTTGAACTCCTCGGCTGGAATCGTGTGGGAAGCAGGCAGGGAGAGGGAAAACAGGAAACTCAGAGGTTTGTTGGATAGAGCTCATCCTCCTGCAGAGCCTGGGGTGGGAGATGGCAGCAGCAAGGAATGAAGGTACAGGACAGAATGACACTGAAGGGGTGGGACAGGCGGTAAATGCAAGAAGAAACGCAGGGGAGGTGATGAGGAAAGTGGATTATGTACATGGAAAAAGCCATGGAAATGTAACTGCATATAAAAACCAACCTGTGTTGTTGCACATATACACAGAAGGGTCCTGTTCCTGTCCCTGGGAGCAGAGCCCAAATCCCCCTGGCTGTCCCCTCCTGTCAGGGAGTTGTGCAGAGCCACAGGGTCCCCCCTGAGCCTCCTTTGCTCCAGGCTGAGCTCCTTTCCCTGCTCCCTCAGCCTCTCCTGGGGCTCCAGCCCCTTCCTCAGCTCTGTTAAACACTGCCCACTCCTCCAGGCTGGAGTGCAAGTGCTGCTTGTTACAAACTGCAGTCATTCCTCTAAATTTTGGTGTAATTTTGGTCCCAGCTCTAAGAATTCCATCCCTGGGCTGTCCCTGTCAGGCCTGCCAAGGTCAACAGAGCCTTTTTTAAATGCAGGAGCCTACGTAAGTGTAAAAGGGAAAATGAGACTCAGAGCTGAACCTCCCAGGCTGTGGCATCGCCTGGGACCAGCACGTGGGGGCTCAGCTCCAGGGCCATGTCTGGGGAGACTGGGAATGAGGGATTTGGAGCAGCCTAGCAGGCACAGAGGGAAGTTAAAAGAGGTGGAATACAGGAAGAAATGAAATAAAATCACTGTTTAAAACAGCTATGCAACAAATCCTCACCTATCGTGAGCAGAGGGGATCTGAAGTGAAAGCCAGCACAGGAATTCCTCTGGGATTTGGGAAGATTCATTGGATCTGCACAATCCAACCCTAATTCCTAATTATAGTAGTGATGGGAATGAAGTCTGCACCATCTTCAGTGCAGATCACCACCAGGAGCTGGGTGTGACATCTGAGGAGGAACTTCCCAACAGCCCCAAGGAAGCGAGGAGGGGATTTGGGAAGTGTGTGCTGAGACTCCAGTCAGTGCTCTCCTCTCTGAACTGAAGTTGCCACAGGGGAATATATCTGTACCTCCAAAAAAACCCTCTCATTCTAAGGAGAATACTACCACTACCAAGAAAACATACTAAAAAAGAAGAGGAGAAAATATGGAGAAAAAACATGGGAAAAGCATGAAGGAAGATGGGAATGAGCAAAAAAACCCCAGGTAATAAAAGCTCTTTCAGCAGTTCCTCTTTTCTGGACAGGTTTTCTTTGATTCAGCCTTCACTAGTGATTCTGAAATACTTCATTCTTCCTGGGGAAGAGGGGAGGAAAAGGAAAGTTTGCTTTTCATTCTTCCTTGAATTACTGAAAAATTTCCCTCCAAGCTACACAAGTGTACAGCCACTATAAATGCAGTTAGTCTTATGTACAACTCAATTAAAAACATCATTACCAACCTTCCACTGATCAAAGTCACTTCTTAGATCAGTTTTGAGTATATTGGATGAAATTTTCCAAAGAGTTAGCTTGGAATCACAAGAATCACAATTTAGGTTGGAAAAGCCCTCCAAGATCACTGAGTCCAACCATTCCCCAGCACTGTTTACTGGACCTCAAATAATCCATGAAAAATCTTTTGAGGGAAAACATCACAGTCACAGGAAAGGAAAGTCTGTTTTCCAAAGCCACACATTGATTTTTTTAATGAATTAAGGTGTTTTTTTACCTCAAAACATCCAAATCAATTTGGAAAACAGGCTTTGGTCTCCTGATGACTTTCCCTACAATCTCTATGTAAATGATTCTTAAGGAATGATGTAGAACTTCATTTTCTAAGGAAGAATAAAGATTTTATTTGGAAGAATAAAGTCTCTAATTCAGGGATCTCAAGAGTAACAACCTAAACTATTAATGAAACTCTAAAGAAACACACAGATATTTTTCTTCTCAGGAAATGGCAAATAAATACTATGGCACTTAGCCAAGGTCAGAAAAATCAATTTAAAGTAAACTCAGCAAAAGAACCCAAAAATTGGATTTTTTTGGAGGGGTTCTTTTTTTTAGCTCCCATTAAATTAAATTCATAAAACTACAAGATTTTCCCCATTGGTTAACAATCAACCAAACATTATGAGGATTTTTTTTTTTTTATGGAATGGTTTGGGTTGGGAGGGAACTTGAAAATCATCCCATTCCAGCCACCCCTGCCATGGCAGGGACACCTCCCACTATCCCAGGCTGCTCCAAACCCCAATGTCCAACCTGGCCTTGGGCACTGCCAGGGATCCAGGGGCAGCCACAGCTGCTCTGGGCACCCTGTGCCAGGGCCTGCCCACCCTCCCAGGGAACAATTCCTTCCCAATATTCCTTCCCTGCCCTCTGGCACTGGGAAGCCATTCCCTGTGTCCTGTCCCTCCAGCCCTTGTCCCCAGTCCCTCTCTGAGCTCTCCCTGGAGCCTTCTCCTCTCCAGGTGAGCACCCCCAGCTCTCCCAGAGGGGCTCCAGCCCTGGAGCAGCTCCATAGCCTCCTGTGGCAGCACAGTGTCCCAGGAGCAGCCCCAGGAGAGGTTTCCCTGCGGATCCGTACCAGGTGCGAGGAGCCATTGTTGGTGACCGAGGGGAGGTTGGCCCAGCGCTCGTTCTCCAGCTCCTCCATCACCTGGTTCATGGCACTCTTCAGCCACGTGTCCACGGACACCCCGATCTGCTTCAGCAGCTCCAGCCGCGCCTCCGCCTTCAGCTTGATGATCTGGGGACACAAACACACACAGGGCTCAGAATTCCTCACGGTTCTACCTCGCCCTGAGAGGTCTTCCCACCCAGGAATGAGCCAAGGTGGCTCTGATGCCTTAGGTTTGAACTTTTCTGTGTTCCCAGCCCTGCCCTGCCCAGTGTCACTCTGCAGTTCCCTGGAGCTCGTTCAGTGCTGTTCTCTCATGCTCACACACACACAACAAAGCCTCTCCAGCTCTCCAAGGACACCCAGACCCTCCTAGGCACAACAACTGCAAACCACAATCTTGGGGACAGGGGGGCAAGCTTGGGCAAATTCCATCCTTGCCTGGCTTCTGCTTGGGGAATTGATGCTGAGATCCAAGTGGGAAGAACTCGGGAGCTGTCCTTGTCCATGTTGGGATGCACTGAGGCAGGAGCCTCTGGAGCCCAGAGTGTACCTCTGAAGGCCTTTCCAATCAATCCCTCCTTGATTCCTTTATTCCTGTCTGCTCTCTGTTCCTAGGGAGCCATTTAAGGCATCAGCTCCCAAAGCTGCTCCCCTGTGGGAATGGGTCCCGTTCCTCATTTCCTTATGTGGTGTGAGGAAATTCCCCATTCCCCAAATGCCTCATTCCCCAAGACACCAGGAATGGTTTCCTGGAGGCCCAGCCAGCCTCACCAGTTGGTGATTTTAAAATAACACCTCTGAGTTTACATTCGCTCCCAATTCACACCCTTAAGTAGCTCAGCCCACCTCAGTCCTGCTTGAAGTCCAACAACTCAGCACTCCCCAGGACTTTAAAAACTAGGAATATCCACAGCACAGATCCTCCCAGGTGGTGACTGAACTGGATGTGAAACACAAATAAATCTGATAGGATACACACACACCAACCCACCAACTCCCAAGCCAGGCTCTTTTCCACCAGCACGTGCCAGAGATCACAGGAAACTCATTTGTTATGGAAACAGAGTATGTTAATAATCCCCAAATTAAATAAGTGTTGCACTCCAACAAACGGTTTCGGGATTTTTGTCTTCAGAACAGCATGAAAATGGAGGTTTTCTGACAGCTGGGTTCACTTCAGCATCCTGGCACACTCGCTGGCCGATGGAGCCAAGGATTTAACAAATTCATGGCAAAGCACCACCCTGATCCAAATTAGTTCACAGTCTAAACAGGAGGGATGGCAAGAGCAGCCTGAAGAAACTCAGGATTTCAAGAAAAGCAGAATTTCATCAAGAGCAAACCCAGGGCTAAAACTGAGGGTATTTTTGTCCAGTCCAGCCCTCTCAACACCCAAAAATCAAGTGATTTCCCAAAAATCCTTCAGTGAGCCACTGATAGAGGCAGCAACAGAAACCTACTGAACCACCCTGGGAATTCTTCCTGCATTCCCTTTCACAGCACAGGTCATTTTTAGCAAGTGGCAAAGTTTCATCTCCTTTCTCTCCCCTCCAGCCCTTCCCACAGGGATCTGAAGCCCCCAACTGCAGCATCCCTGACACACCAAGCACTCAGCAGCACTGGGAATCCAAGCAAAACCAGCAAAAACAGATGGATTCAGGCATAAATTAGAGGGAAATTCCCTTTCCAGTAGTGGCTGAAGCACATCATGAAGATCATGAAGAATATGTATACAGTGAATTAAAATTCCAATTGGTGCCATGTAGATTTTTATCTCTTACACACATCCTTACACTATACAAAATTTTGTGTTGAGCTGAAGTGATACAGGTATTTTTTTTCTCATGTTTGCCAGGCTGCTGCACTTACAGAATCACAGAATCATATCTTTCTATTAGAAAGATAATAAGAAGAAAATAAATCAGAAGAGAAATGACTGCTAACTTTATTAAGCTGAACCCCTAAACATGCCTCCATTTTCACTTAATTTGTGAAGGTGACTTTAAACCTGTCTCAATCAAACCACTTTTGAGAGACATTACTCTTAACTCTGCGTAGAGGAAATGTGATTTTAAAGAGTAGGTAAGTTGTAAGAGGAGAATTTACGATGTCAAATGAATCTTCATGTGGCTACAGCTGCATGCACACACTCTCCCCCTAATGAGGGATGGAGAAAGGAGGATGGGACAACTCTGAGAAGTGTTTCCCACGGGAAAAGCCACAGCCACTGAGCCAAGGGAAGTTTCCACTCCTTCATACAAGGGGTCTCCAAGTGAATGATTAGCAGGTACTGTAACTAGTGTTCAGAGAGCTGAGAAAAGGAGGAAACATTAAATACATTCATGTGCATCCCCTCTCGCCTGCTCCTATGCATTCCAGATTTTGAACAAAGCCACTTCAGCCTTGGAGCTGCACAGGAACTCGCAGGGCAGGGAGAGCAGCCTTGTCAAAGGCAACTTATTCACAGAATCCCAGACTGGGTTGGAAGGACCTTAAAATCACCCAGTCCCAAACCCTGCTACCATCCCAGGCTGCTCCAAGCCTCGTCCAGCCTGGCCTTGAATATATAAATATATATACACATTAATGTATATATTTATTGTGAAGTGAAGCAGCTTTCTCCTCATTTGTCTCCATATGCTGACACCAATTTACAAGGACTTTCCCTGTGCCTCCACCAAGGAATTGCTCAGCGCAGTGCTTTTGCTGTTTACCTCGTTATGCAATTTCCAATTAGGCTGAGTTATGCTACAGCAATAAACATTGGTCCAGGCTGCTACAGACATCTGCAGTCGCTGTTAGTCCTCGCTCTGCTGCAGTTTGTTTGGACAAATTGTGAGCTAAAATAAACAAGCTGCTCCAAAATCTTTGAGTGTACTTGACAAGAGGTTTTAATTCAATGTACCCAGCAAACCCCATGGAGTTCACCCTCCCTATTTACACCCAGCAGCCTTAACAGTCAACAAATGTTTGTTCCAAACCACAAATGTTTTGGGTTTCGTTCCATTGCAGACAAGCCATAAAAGCACCAGGAGCATTAGGTCAGGTCTGCACTTGAAAGTTATTTACCAGATGAGATTATATTTTTACCTAAATAATTATGCTGGTAGACCGGAGTTAAGAGCTTCCTACCTGTAGGAAAAATACAAATAAAATACTTGCTCCTTACACATTTAAACATGGTTTAGTGGTGGCCTTGGCCGTGCTGGGCTGGACTCAATGAGCTTGGAGTGCATTTCCAACCTCACTGACTCTGTGATTATATAAAGATACAAACACTTCATTCAAACATCACTACGCCTAAATTAGCTGGGGTTTGATGTTTTCATTATCTCAGAATAAAATGTTAAGTAAGAAGGAAACAGGGCAATGCTGGTGATTTCACAAGCTTTGTGTCCCAAGCTTTTCTGAAAACCTTGATAAAAAATCACCACATTTAAAACAAGGCTTTAAAACAAGGTTTTCCCTCCCACTGGATGGTCCCAGGGACACTCATGATGTGCCCAAACTGAGTGACCTCCACCAACACACTCCAAAGTATCTTCAACCAAGGGACCCCCGGCATTCCCAGGCACGCTGAGCATCTCCAGGAAGGCAGCTGAGCTTCCCAAGCCCAGGAATGCTGGAATCCAGCACTGGCTCAGCAATCTGGGCACTACCCAAATTTCATTGTTACGAAGTCTCACTGCAGGACAAACATTATCCTGTGTAACAGCGAAATTGCTGCTTCCAGTCACCAATTACTGGTTAATAGCTCAGGACTGGGGTATTTTTACAGTGATTAAAAAACCATCAGCCACCCACAAAACATCCAAACTCTTCTGGGGGGGTTCCTGCTTCCCCGAGCTGTTCTTTCTGCTGGGAGGTTCTAAGAAGATCAAAGGAAAAACCACCCAAGTTTCAGAAAATATAAACACTGTTATCTATTCCTCACATACCTGATGTTGCTCTACATGGGAGATGGAACTGTTTTGTTTATTTACTGTTCTCTTAATTAAGAGAAGGTTTTAGACCCATGGCTGACTAGAGATGAAGACACACAACTGCTCTGCGAGGCAGGGAAGTGAAACCCAGCAGGAACATTGCAGAGCTGTTCCCTGCTCCCAGGAGGGAAAGGGCTGCAAAGAAACCCGGAGTTCCTTCACATCCCACAAACACCTCGGCTCCAAGTCCTTCAAAGCCATTTATAAAGGTGTTGAGGTAAAAACCACACAGCAATGCAGCACATGTGGACACAATATTCTGGTTTAGGATTGTTAAAATCAGATTTGAATGGATTCTCCTGAAAGCAGAGCTGCTTTACCTTTTCAAGGTGCAGAACAAACCCTGCGCCATGCTCGGATTTTTTTTTCTCCTCAAGAATTCAGAATTATTTCTTCTACACATTAGTTGTACTTAGGAGCTTGGTCAGATACTAAAATCAGATTCAATTAGGATTATGAGGAAACCCAAACCATCTCTACTGAGAAATGTTTTATTCCACTGCAATATTTTTTTTTTAGTGGCAGGAACAAAATCATAGAAGGATAGAATCACAGAATCCTGAAATTATTTAGGATGGAAAATCCCTCTAAGATCATGGAGTCCAACCATTCCCCCAGCCAAGGCCACTACTGACCATGTCCCCACGTGGTTGGTCACCCTCATTTGGCAGATTCTTTTAGCCAGGAAGAAATCAGTGTGGGAAGATTCAAGCAAAACATTCTGGAAAGCCATTATCTTTATTTCTGTCTCCATTTCGAAACATTTTTTGTTGAAATTCTAGGATTTTAATTGGAAAAGGTATTAAAGTTAAGTAATTCTCTTCAGGACAAGTTAAATTTTGGGCCACTGGAATTATGATACAGCGACAGGCAGACCTGACTATAAATCAGTTTGATTTCTAATTATGTCTGAATGCCCTAAACGTCTCAAAACCCAAAGTGAATCTTATTCCAAGCAGTCCAGTTTTAAATCACAACCCACTGTGTTAAAGTAGGGGTGTAGGAGGAAACCAAAAAAATTCAACTTTCACTGCCTTGTTGGGGTTTGGGCTGGAAAACCCAAAGCTGTGGCAAAACGACCCCAACCAAAAAGAGAAATCCAACACACCCAAAATCTGGATCCTTTTTCTGGGGAATGAGCTCATAAATGACATTTTCCACCACAACACTGAGTGGGTTTCTTTTCTAAGTGGGAGGTTTGTACAGCTATTCCAGGATTAATTAATATGCTAAATAACCTGCATGGACTGAAACCCAACGAGGCTCTTGGGGTGAAGCAAACAGGAAATGAGGCACTGGCACAGATATCACCTCTCCCAAGGGAATTCCAAGGTTAAGGAAACACAGGGGGAGCTACTCATGGAGAAGAATCCACCTGCACAGCTCCAGCCCAACTGGCAGACAGATTTTTCCCAAGCTTAGGCACATAAAGCAATAAAGATCCCCAAGAATTGAATTTTTAGAGTTTAAAAACTCAGGCTGCTGGGAACGGGGCTGAATGGAAATCACTCCAATTTTGTAAGGAGATAATTAAATGTATATAAAATAAATGAATGCAAACCTTTATTAACACATTTCTCTGTAGTGCTAGGGTGAACACTGGTTCCTCATAGAGTGAAATATGTTATGGACATTCCATAACCAAAAAATCCAGGAAGGTTTAGGAAGAAGCTGGACTAGAAGCACCCTAAAGCCCAGGGTGCTCCAACCCCAATGTCCAGCCTGGCCTTGGGCACTGCCAGGGATCTAGGGGCAGCCACAGCTGCTCTGGGCACCCTGTGGAACTCCCAGGGAACAATTCCTTCCCAATCTCCCATCCATCCCTGCCCTCCATCAGTGGGAAGCCATTCCCTGGCTCCTGGCACCACCCACCATGTAAAAAGTCACTCTCCCCCTCACTAAAGTGCTTTTCACCAAGAGAGTTTGAAATTCCTGCTCTGTGGATGTCCCTGGCATTTTTCCAGGCCAGTCCTCCATCTGCTGACCTGGAAAGACCAAGAGCTCCTCCACCTGTCCTGCAGGGATGGCACCTGGCTCCCTGCACAGCTCTGCCAGCCTCTGCTTCCTCAGCTCCAGGATGGCAGCAGGTGGCATTTCACAAATTCACCTTTCCTTTGCATTAGGAGCCTCATTCCCTGCAAGAGCTCCAGGGCAGGTTGGACAGAGCTTGGAGCAACCTGGTCTTGTGGAAAATGTCTGTGCCCATGGCAGGGGGTGGGACTAAATGATCCTGAAGGTCCTTTCCAACCCAAACCACCCTGGGATTCTGTGACTCCATTCCATTTATTTTCCTGAAGCATATGGAATTTGCTCTGTTCCCACTGTGACGCAGCACAGCAATAAATATCCCCAGCCAAACACGAGGAGAGGGAGAAATCAGCCTTCCATGTACAATTAAAAATGGCCCCACACTCCTGAGCTGATCACACTGAGCAAAGAGCACCACAGTGAGCCTCAACCAGACCTAATCTGGTACAAACACTCTCTGCAGAGCTGTGGATACCCTGATGAGGAGACAAAATGCATCCCCCTGTAATTAAGTGGGAACAGGATTAATTGCTGTGGAGGACCAAAAAAACCTGAGAGCAAATGGGAAACCTCCCACCATGCCAGAGAAAAATCCTGGCAGCCCTGGGACAACTCAACTGCCTGGGGAGAGCCACACTGGAGCCTTTGGTCTGAGAGGGGAAAAATAAGGTGAGAAGAAGAAATCTCCTGTGCTGGCACTGCTGAGGCACCTCCAGTCCTGGGGGCAGTTTCAGGATCCTCAGGACAAGAAGGACATGGAGGGACTGGAATGTGTCCAGGGAAGGGAAGGGAATGGAGAATTCCTGAGGGAGCTGGCAAAGGAGCTCAGCCGGGAGAAAAGGAGGCTCAGGGGGGACCTTGTGGCTCTGCACAAGTCCCTGACAGGAGGGGGCAGCCAGGGGGGTTTGCTCTGCTGCCAGCAAATCTCTGTCTCATTGGAAGAGAAATTTTCAGGCAGTGGGAAAATGGAAAGCTCAGTTCCTTCTTGCTGCTACAGAAATCAAAGCTTGAAACACACAGGTTCTACTTCAATCACCTGAATTGGCTGAGTGAGCAGAGAGGAGCTCCAAGAATGGTTTATTTTCCCAAATTATCAGTTCTCAGTATCAATGTCCATTCTTTTCATTGATCTCCTTTACAGGAGATGCCTGAATTGTGCCACTTCCAATTTGAAGGAGCACCTCGTGCTTGTCTTTATCAAAGTGGTTCAGTGCTGCTGGGACAGGGATGGAATCCCTCTGGATCTAAACTCCACTGTGTGTCATTAACTACACTTAATTTTACTTCTTTGCTAGTGCCAGAGGTATTATCACTCAAAATGTAATATTATTTTAACATTTTCTTTAAAAACTAGCAATCAATCAAACAAACAAACAAAAAACCCCTTTAACTAACCCCAAATTTTGTTATTTTAACACAAAAATGTGTGTTCTGGTTATCAGTTACAGTCACATCTGCCATGTATCACCTGCACAGCAGCACTCTGCTGGAATTCCTAATTTTCCCCTGATTTTAATCAAGGAGTTTGCTCCCTGAAAACATCACAAGGAAAAATAGCTGTTATCCCAGGGAGAAAAAGATCAGAAATAACCAGCTGAGCTGTGGATGTGCCAATCTGAGGCACATATTCATCTGGTAGAAGACAAAAAAATTGGGATTCTCCAATGTTTCCTGATCCTGAGTCCATTTTTACTCAATTCCTTTGTTGTACTTTTAAATCACACCTGTTTCTACATCCCTGTGCTTGTTAAATGCAGTTATCCATATGGAACAGCCTCTCTGTTCCTCCCAGGGCTTAGATTTCCCTGGATTCAGGGTCTCCAAGGAAAAGGGCAGTGAGATGAGCACATCTATGTCCAATACACCCTGGAAAAAACCCCTTTATCAATAAAAATCCTCTCTAAAAGGCCCCAGTTCAGCTCATCCTGCTTTTTAAGGCACACTGAGACTGGCACTGGAGGAATAAAATATATACAGAGATATAAAATTCCCCAAGGAGAAACAGGCATGATCTGCAAGATGACCAAACCAGAAAAAATTCATCCCAAGGTGTCTGTGAAGTTGTCTTCCCCTTCAGGAACGAAGACAGAAAAGAAGGAAGAAAGTGGATTTGCAAAGGGAAAGGAATGAGTCAGGAACCAAAATGGGATAGAACAGGCATAAAAATTTCCATAAAAATAAGGAGCATTTTTAAAAAAATAAAATAAGAATCTAATCTCTGTGTCATCCTCACACACCTCCAGGTGTGATGGCAGAACAAACTCCAAGGCCTCCCTAAAGCCTTCTTGCACAAACACCACACCCCAACCCAACCCTGAGCAATTCCAACTGCAGCAGCTGCACCTAAACATGCAGGAATGTTTGGGTTTCACACACTGGAAGGAATTGGAATTGCACTCCCAAAGAAAAGGCTGCAGCTCCAAGCTTAGGTTGTTCTTCTCCAGGATTTTATGTGTGCAAAAACCTCTTTGTCTCATCAGTGCTCTTGAACTCAGCCTTAGAGGAGCAGGGACCAACAGGGCTAAAAGGAAAAGCCATTCCTAAGTGGAAATAAAAGCTCCCTGAATTCACTTACTGGCTTATCATAAAAAAATAAACAGTGCTACACTACAAACAGCCTTGGGCTTTGGTGGCAATGCACACAAGTGACACAGAGTGGTCTGCACACCCTTCCAAAAACTCAGGGCTAACTTCATGCCTTTAAAATATGCAGCAGAAGAGAAGCAGGTTGGCAAAAATCCCCCAATCACTGAGTTTTACCCTCAAGTACTTGGCACTGGCCCCATATCCCCTTGTAAAGCAGGGCACGTGTTAAATATTGGCAAGATAAGGGATGGTTTAACTCCAACACATGGCAAAACCAGGAAAATATTGTATTAGCTAAAGCCATTTGTATTAGCCAAAACTATTTGTATTAGCTAAAACTATCTGTATTAGCTAAAACACAGCTTGGAGAAAATAATTCATGCTTTTATGTATATAAAATGTCCAATTTTTGGCACTTTCCCTCTATCCTCGGTCACTTAAGTTCCAGACTGATTGAATTTTTAACTGATTTTCATTTTGTAATATTTTGTTGTGTATTTCTTTTTGGCAGCTTCTTATCCTGATTTTATTCTTTGCTGCTGCCTTTATCTTTTATTCTCGTGCTCTCTATCCTTGCAGATTTAATCATTAACTATACATGTATATACACAAGTATTTTGGAGCATGGTCTGTGGGAAATAATTTACTCAAAACAGGTTTTTAAACTACTTTCTGTAAGAATTAGGTTTTAAAAAACCATGGCCTGCATTTGCTTTAAAAAGGGAGGAATCATTTTGCTCTGTATTTTCTAACCCCTTCACCTGTAAATCACATTCCTAATTACATCAGGCACTCCGAGGTATGAGAAGCACTTCACTGCCACAATTAAGTTTGTTCTACAGTTTTAATTAAGCAACCCACTCATCCAAAACCCAGCAGATCAGGTCCTGCTGCCTGCAATGAGGTTTTTCAGGCAGTGGCCATGAAAAAAGCTCCCTTTTCCTAACCCAATACTGGCAGCCAAAGAAGTTATTTTTTTTTCCCCAACTCTTAACCCACACCAGGTCTCAGAAACCTCTGTAACCCTTTAAAGCACCTCACAGTAAAAGCAGAGATACAAGGACTATTCCCAATGTTTTCCCATCAAAACCCACTACAACAGCACGTGGCAGCCACTTCTAGAACCTAAAAATATGGACACAGAGACAAAAATCACCATTTTCTGGTATCAAGCCCTTCAAGCAGAAGGAAATGAGTACACCTGAGATTGTTTTTCGATCTGTTTCAGATAAAGGCCCAAGTATAGAGATTCTTGACCTGTGACAGTGGAAAATGAGAGGACTCACTCTTCATCAGGAGGTGCTTTCCACATGACTCTTCTGATCTGGAGTTCTGTGAAGTTGATTCGGTGATTTAACAAATACCAAATGAAATTTTAAAAAAATCTTAAAATTCCCTGTTTTTTCACGCTGAAAATAAGACATTTCCACCAACCAAATGAAACTGTAAGAAGATCTACCTGTGGGAAGGAAGTGAAAATGCCTAAAGAATTTCCCCCTTACCTCAGCCTTGCGAATGCTCTCCCTGGCTTCATCTATTTTCTGCTCCAGTTCCACTCGGGTTTGCTCGGACATCACTGGCCCGTGGCACTCCAGCTCTTCCAGGGTCTGCCAGGAACAAGGGAAACACATCACAGATGCAGGAAATGCCAAAGACAAATAAATATTTGTGACCATCGGGGGAGTCACTGCTTGATTGGATGTTGGGGTTCACCAACAAAGCTCCATCCCAGGAAAAAAGAAGGTGATGACTCCATCCCTGCCCTCTGGCAGTGGGAAGCCATTCCCTGTGTCCTGTCACTCCATCTCTTGTCCAAAATCCCTCTCCAGCTCTCTTGGAACTCCTTTAGGCACTGGAAGGGGCTCCAAAGCCTCCCTGGAGCCTTCCCAGAGATGTCAGAGCATTCTGGATGTTGTTTTTCCCCAGCTGATGCTGTGCTGTAGGGATGACTGGGAAACTGGGCAGGGTGTGGTGACAGCACAGCAGACTCCTCCATGGCTGCATTTTTTGGGGGAAGAGCAAGGAACTTTAGCCTTTATTGCCACTCCTAACAGACACATTCCAAAATCCAGCTACCTGGATCCAGCCCTTGCCTCTTCTGAGCTGAGCCACAGACACAGAAACAAATTTATCAATTCAAATCTAATTTTACCACTTCATAATTAGATCTAACAGCAAATTCCTCACGGATTCTCCTCATGTGGAGCAGACTTTTGACACCCATGTGAACACAGGCCCCAAGTAACTCCCTGCTGGGATGGGGCTTGGGCTCTTGAAACAGGGTTGGTTTTTTGGTTAATTAAAGTTTCCTACTAGATAAAAAAGGAACTGGAATTGTAGTTTTAGGTTTTTTGTTGTTTGTTAAGTTCTTGTTTCAGATTTCGAGTGCAGCTTTACACTTGGGTTTGGTATTGTAAAATTTTCATTGCAAAGACTGTGAGATTGGGAATGTAATGTTGTTTTAAAGACTTTTTACTTAATTAACTGTTAAAATGTACTATATTTATAATTTTGTGTTAATAACTTATCGTTTACTTTTAACACTTTTTTTTTACTTCAAATTTATTTTATTAATGCCTTTGTGCCACCATCACTGCAGAATATGGAGTAAAAAGAAGAAGAGGTCTGAGCACTGCCTAAAAACTTCCATTTTGCTTCTATTTACTTCCATGTTACAAAACCCCAAACTACAGATTTTCACCTTGTGATAAACTAAACTATAATCTATCTTGTATTTTTGATGTTTTTAATTCATCCATGAGTGTTGGAAGGTTCTCTCATGGACACAAATGAAAGACTGTGTCCTCTTGGGGTCCCAACAAGGGTCTCAGACCCCCCGAGGGCAATGTGAGGGGATTTCTGAAAGAGCCTGCTGCCCCTGACCAGGATGTTTTTTCTTCTTTTTCCAGGCTCCATACCAGGAAACAAAGGAGTCGCAAGTGCAGTTTCTGTTCCTTGTGTTGTTTGTTATGTTCTTATCTCAATTTCTGTGTGCTGCTCCTGCCTGAGCTCAGCACTGCCAGAATCACTGCAGAATGGTCACAAGAACTTGAGAATAGAATGTTTTAAAGACTTTTTACCCAATTTACAGTTCCAACATAAGATATTTTCAACACTGTACCAATAACTATTAATCCTAGTTCACACATTTCTTCTACCTCAAACCCATCCTAGCAATCCCTCAGTGCCACCAGCACAGCAGGGATGGAGGAGAAGGAGAAGAAGGAAAGAAGGATTCAGGCCACCACCCTTAATCCTCCATGTTTGTCCCCATTCACACCTCCATACTTCAACTACAACCTAAAACTCTGATTTTCCACCCTGTGATAAACTAACTCCAATCTGTCTCACATTCTCCATGCTTGCAGTTCATCCAAAAATGTTGGGAGCTTTTTCCCAGGGGCACAGATCAAAGGCTGTTTCCCCCTGGGATGTCAGGTCCCAGACCCCTCTGAGCAACAGGAAAAGTTTCCCAGCTTTCCTGGACTCCTGTTTTGGACTCCAACACTGGTGCCTGTGATGCCTTAGGTTTTAACTTTTATATTTTTCTAATCCTGTACTGCTAGTGTAACTGAAGTTTTCTGTAGCTTGTTAAGTGCTGTTCTCTGTGTTTAAATAGACATAACAAAACCTCTAACTTGCCCTTCAAAGACACCTAGACTGTAAACCATCATCTTGGGAAGAGGGGGGCAGGCTTGGGGGGAAATCACATCATTGGCTGAACTCTGGTTAGTGAATTTATGTTGTTATAAAAGTGTGAAGCACTCGTGATCGGGGGCGTCCATTTTGGAATTCACTGAGACAAGACCTCCAGACCCCAAAATGTGCACCTGAAAGCCTTTCAAACAAATACCACCTTTATTCCTTTATTCCTGTCTGCTCTCTGTTTCTAAGTAACCATTTAAATCACCACCTGCAGGAGCTGTGTTTGTGGCCAGACCTACCCTCTGGCTGTGGACGATGTTCTTGTGCTCGCGGGCCACGCGCGTTGCCCATTTCCGCGCCTCCTTGTTGAGGCTGTGCTCCTCGGTCGTGCCCGTCTCCGATTCCAGCTGCCGGCTCTGCAACACACAGCAAGGAATGAGCCTCCCTGTTCACCTGCAGGGTAACTCTGGGCTGCATTTCCCAGCCTGGGATCTTGGTTCTTACAAGGAAGGTAGGACAAGAACTTCCTTGCCAACTTTGGGATGGTACCAGGTCGTGGGAAGGCAACTCCAAAAGCCAGAAGTTCACAAGAATTCAAGAATTCAATTCTCAAAGTAAACAGGCATTATAGGAAGCAAAGATGATAGAATCATGGAATGGTTTGGGATGGAAGGGACTTTAAATCCCACCCAGTGCCACCCCTGCCATGGGCAGGGACACCTCCCACTGTCCCAGGCTGCTCCAATCCAGCCTGGCCTTGGGCACTGCCAGGGATCCAGGGGCAGCCACAGCTGCTCTGGGCACCCTGTGCCAGGGCCTGCCCACCCTCCCAGGGAACAATTCCTTCCTAAAGCTGGTGTGACCAAGGGGCTCATTCTTTGTAAACTGTGATCAAACCACAAAGCCATCAAATATTTTAGTGTAGCATAGGAATTTCTGTCCAAAAATGTTTGTGTCTGCAAAACAGAGGCTGAAATTTCCAATCACATTTTTTATGTTGTTCCATCTTATTCCTGCTTTCATTGTGTCAATGAGAAAAAGTATAATTCTCCCCTCAAGAAGTTCCAACTAAAGCAAGATGAAAGAGTTCTCTGCTGTCTACAGGCTGAAGAGAACAGACACATTTCCCAGCATGGAATTACTGAAACCATTCCCAATCTTTCTATCATTTCCATTTGTAACACAGCCACAGGATCATTGGGATGGGTTCCATCTTTGAAGATATCCAAAAGCCACCTGGACACAGTCCTAGACAACCAGCTCTGGACTACACAATCTCCAGAGATCCCTTCCAACCTCAACCTCAATCCCTATGATTTTTTTTTTTCCTGAGCCAGTCACTGCAATCCACAACCCCCTGCACTCCTTTCCACCACGAGCCCTGACATAATCCTGCACAACCTTTGAGATGAACCAAAACAAATCCCTCACAAACTGTGACTCGAGAAGAGAGAATACGCACGGAGCTGTTGAAGTGTCAAAGAAATGCCCGTGTCACAAATTTTTCACTCTGTATGGTTCAAAAGACACCATTTCTCTTCATCAGATGGAGTTTGAAACTAGAGAAGAAGCCCACAAGGATGAAAAGGTTGTTTAGGCAGGAGAAATCCAAGGTTAGCCATCAGGAAAAGGTAAGAGAGCAGAAAGACATGGAATTATTTTCAGAGTAGCTGGGATAAGCCTCCAGTTGTTGCAGAAGAAGAGAGGGTGTTTTCAGGTATTTTAGCAGGAAAAGGGGAATGATTTGTGTCAAGGAAGGATGACAGTTCAATCATCTACACCAGCATTTGGCACAGACTGGAGTAAAACCAAGAGACACCAGGAGGAAAACTGAAGTTACCGTGAAAACAAAATTTTCCTGGCCTTTAGATCACTCTCTCCTCGTGGAAGAGGCAAAAAATACTACCTGAGGTGGACATCCTACCAGGGGATCTAATTGAAAAAGAGGAAAATTGGTTCAGCTCTTTGTTCTGTGGAGTTCCCTGCCATGGAGATTGAAGCTGGCCTTTGTTGTCAGTGTCTGAAATGCCCATGTCTGTACCCATTCCAGAGGTGCTTCCCAAGCACAGGGAATCGCCAGACAAGGTGTGGAGCAGCCCAGAAGAGGAGGAGGAAAGGTACAGGTACCCAACCCCTCAGTTTAATTAGCAAATTGGCTTTCACTGAGGTGAATTTATAGAATCATATTCCTTCATTCTTGACCTCTTTAATTACCTCTGTTAAGCTACTCTATTGTAAACCTCAAGAGGACAACACATGGACAACACATCCAATCCTTAAAATAACATTTCAGCTCCCTTTTCTCCCAGTTTCTTCTTCCACAGCTTCCACCTAAACCTTAACCTGAGAAAAACCTTTGACATTCCCTTTTCCCTGTGAAACATCTGACAGTGAAAACAGCCCATAATATATTTTCAGTGTTCCCACTGCTCTTGCTCCTACTCAACAGCTCATTTCTATTAAGAAAAGAATCCAGACTTTTCAGCCACTTCATAATCATCTTCATTACCCCAAGTGTGATTTTGGGTTTTAATCTGTTTATCAAAAGCACTTGAGCAGAAAAATGAACGTGGACTTTGTGGCTACTCTTAAGGGCCTGTTAAAAAATAAAGGAATTTTGTCGGATCAGACTTGTATTAGTTATTTATAAAGCAGTGTTGCACCCAGGCAGACCTCACCCTTGCTTCAAGGTCTAAAAATACAACAAAATAAGAACAGGGCAATGAAAAGCCTTGAATTCTGTACCCTCAAGGGAAAGACAGACTGGAGGGGAGCTTCAAGTAAGAAATGAAAACCCAGCTGCCATGAAAACAGGTGAGAAGAAAGGAGCTAAACCAGATTGATCTGCTGTGGACATCAAACCCCAAACTGTGGGGGAAGAAGGTGGAGGAACTGAAGGGTCTGATCCTGATTTACTCCATGAAGCTCAAGTGTTTTTGGGACTGGAACCTGGTGGTGCCAAGACATGCAATGACTCAATTTAACCTCTTCCAAAAAGAGAGGGAAACCAAACCCACTCTCCGTGGCCAAGGAATGAAGGGGGAGCCAAAAAACCTGAGCTAAACATAGATGGACACTCTGCTGCTCCCTCAGGGCTTGGATTACAACAAAAACAGTGTTTAGTGCTAAAAATTCGATCAGTAAACCAACCAGAAACTTCTGGATGGCTCCAAGCAGCTAAAAAGCTTAGGGGCAGCAATTCCTGTTCTTAAATTAACAAAAGCATTCAGGCTGCAGACAAATGTCACTTCTCCATTTCGGTCTGAAATGTTGGTGCAGGTGCAGGATTTGCCTCCCAACGGGGCCAAGCTCAGCCTGTATTCTTATTTATCCACTTATATCTGGATGCAGATGGCACAGGGCTGTCTTGAAAGCAAAAAAAAAATCAGCTCTTGAGCCTCCAGGTTCCTTATCTCTGCAGCTAAAACCTAAAAAAGTTCACTTCGACCGAGGCAAAAAGCAAGGAACATTTATTGCATGCAAAGCCATCAAACACGTTGAAAAAGCAGGCATTTCTGTGAAAAAAAGAGGTGAAAACGAGAAGTTTCCATGCCAGTGCTGCAGAGTGACACTTTGGGGAGGAGGAAGGAACACACATGACATTTTTCACACAACTCACTGCTAAACTCAGCAGTTTTGAGAAAAACCATGAGCCAAGTTTGGGGCTCCTTGCAGTCTCTTATTGCTGAACTCATTTAATTTTAATTTAGCCAAGAGTGAGCTGGGGCTGACTCATATTTCAGTCCATTTCCAACTTTTCAAATTGGACACTCTTCATCTTGAAAAATTAAGGTTTTTTGCATAAAAGGTTTTTTTCCCCCCCTCAGAATAACAAAAAAAGACTTAAATCTACTATTATTATTATTATAACCTATATGTTACAATAAGGCTAAATCCAAATCAACCTATTACTGCTGCTTTACAGAACCACATTCTGCTTCTGTATATGTATATATACATATATATACACATTCTGCTTTTTAAATGAACAAATAAATAATATATCATTAATACTAAACAATATTACATTAATCTAATAAATGAAGCACTGATGAGGCTGCAGAAGGAAAAGGAACTGGGCAGGGATGGTTTGGTTTAGTTTGTTTGTTTTGGGGTTTTTTTGGTTTGGTTTGAGGATTTTTGTTTGTTTCAGTTTGGGTTCCTGGAGGGTTTTTGTTTGTTTGTTTGGGTTGGGGTTTTGTTTTTGAGTCTAGAACCTTAAAATTTTGATTAAATATCACTGATCAACACAGCTCTGTTATTCTGGTTCTGTATTAAGCACTTCTGTTTTATACAAGAGATGAAAAGCCACAACGCTTTTTTAAAATTAATTTGAATCTTCTTTATTTTTAAAGGTTTTCATTGTTCTCACTGCAATGTAATACTGAAATTAATTAGAGTGCAGATTATTTTTGTTAATTCACTTCTATTCTCACCCTCATCACTACCCTCATTTGCCTGAGCCCTCACAGCAGCTGCATTCCCAGTCAGCTTTCCCAAAAATCTATTAGAACTAGAAATACAGAAAAAATGCCCTCATTAGGTAACAAAAGGCCAAAAAAGGACTTTAAAAATCAAGTTTGACACAGAAAAATTGATTTTGTAGCTATTTTCAGTGCAATATAAACAAATTTCTCATTCTTAAGTGGCCACTTCTTCCATGTGTAACTTCTGCTCTCTGATCCTCGCTGTTAGAAATTAAAGAAATTAATTTTTGCTTTAACTCTGTTTCCCGACTGCAAAAACCCCAAGAATTCTATCAGTGTGCCCTCTAAATTCAAATTAGGTGGTGAAAATTTAAGTAAAATCAACTAGGCAGTGAAAATTAAAATTAAATCCATTAGGGTTTGAGCCAATTTCAGCTCATTATACTCAGAGAAAATCAGAAATGATCCTCACATTCAACCTAAGCTAAGTCCCCAGTAGATCCCAAACCTTCATTTCCTTCAATATCAACCTCAAATATAAATATTAGATCTCAGACCTTCTGGAAAGCACAATTGGAGTGGGAGGGATTAAATAAAATCAGTTTTAGACAGGCACAAGGTCCATTAAGTGACAGAGGGAAGGCAGAGCTTTGCCCACTTGCACCCACTGATCTTTTTTTACCCTCCTCAAATTGTGCAATTCTCCTCAAAAACAATTCCTAATACCAAATAAAAACAAACAATCACTTTTTAAAAAATAAATATTTAGCTTCAAAAAGGTTATGCTTAAAACCAGTCTGTTCTGGTATTAAAAGGTTGATAAAATGAAATAATAACTTTAATCTTTTCTTTATATTTAGGTTCAAAAAGGTTTTACTTAAACTCAGTCTGTTCTGGTATTACAAGCACATTCCACTGTAAATACAGAAATTTTGTACTTGTTTATGTAATTTATATAAAATTCCTTCACAGAAGATGCTGAGAAATTCCAAGATGTTCTTCTGAGGGTGAAGGGAAATTCATCTTTATTTTCACAATCCACCCATAAAACAGCCAAGTTACAAGGGGGGGAACTGCAAATCTTCCCACTGAACTTCCTGAGGTGTCTTTGTGCAAATTAAGGGGGAAAAATAAGATTATTTTCATGTCAAGAAGCTGCAGGACAAATCAGCTGGGCCAGAGTTTTTCATCACGTGCATTGAGGAAACAGCGAATGAAAAACAGGAAAAAGACCCCAAAAATGAAGTGTCAGCTTTTCAGGGCCCTCCTCCTGCTGCTCCAGGGACACTTTTGTGTCACCTGGCTCCTTTTCACACGGGATAAGGAAAAAAGAAGCTTTTCCATACAGGAAACAGAGAAAAGGCAGCGAATTTCCTTCCTTTTTTTGCCCTGTTCTTGTGGCTTATCTGTGAGCACAGGGATTTCCACACACTGGATTTGTGTGGAATTAATAAATATCCCTTTCCTCGTGGGAGGATGGGGGATGATTAAACTGTGGAGGATCACAGCAGCCTCTGGAGGCCAACATGTGCTGACTGGGTTTCTTGGGGAGGATAAATGTGTTTTAGAAGATTCTTTTCCAGTCTCCACTTTGCTGTCTATAAATCCATGTTGGGAATTCATTTCTGGAGAGGATTAAAGCTTGTTAGGAACTGATCCATCACTTCTTTCTGGATGTTTTTAAAACAAATCACTTCTTTAAGGGTAAGTGGTTTGCTTTAGGGTTTATTTTTGCAAAATTTTATTTTTTTAAAGTAAGAACTTATGTCCATCAAAACAAACCAAGACACTGAAACAATCTAAATAATTTAGTGACATGAAAAAATGTTTCAATTCAAGCTCAAAGCAAAGTTTTTAGATAATGGAAGATACCTGATTGCTGTAGAACATTTTGAAGTGGTTTTCTCTTTGTGGGCACTCAAGAGTGTACATTTTACCTTGTGCCAAGTGGGATTTTTGGGATCAAAAATCCCAGCAGTTGATGGAAAATTGTTTCATTCCCTCCTTTTTCAGGAAGAGACCCTTCTGCAGGCCCTGACTGTGCACGTTGGGATCATTTTGAAAGCAAACTGAGGTGCCCCTGACTTAAGGATTGCACAGAAATTGTGCTAACAGCTCTTCTCTTATAAAACCAGAGTTTGGGATGGACCACATAAAACTGGAATTTACACCAGAATTCAGAGCTCTTCATTCATAGCTCCATGTCCATATGGTTTATAACATTCTTCCTGCCTATAGCACTCATGAGTCCACGCCACTAATTTTGAAATACTCCAAATTTTGAGCCCAGTCCCAATGGATCAGCCCCAAGATCAGCCCACAACTCCTTCTTGGAAAAGGCTCACATGAAACTCTTGATGAGATGTATTTATGACTCTGCTTTGTTCTTTCAGTCCTTGGTGTGAAAATTATCATGCACAACCCACAGAAACTAAAAACCAACCGATAAACAGAACTCTGATAAACTCTGCAGAACATCTACGAACAAAATTTTGTGTGGCAAAAGAATGCTCGGTTAATTGTTCTCCTGCAATTAAATGTTGCTTCTTCATCAGTTAGAAAACACAATTTTTTACCAATTCAAAAGGCTGAGCAAGAGCCTTCATTCTCATTGATTAAAAATGGGATTGCCCAGGCCGGATCCTGTTAGCTGAGCAGAATTATATGGCTCATAAAAAAGCATAATTGAATTATTTTGGGGAAAACTGGTTACAGCCTCAGCAGCTGAAGCTTTAAAAGCTGCAGTGCACTGAGGAAATGCAGGAATTCTGCTGCCCACGTGGGTTAACCAAGCAAAGGAGGCTCTGCACGTGAGGAACTGAGACATGAACGACTCATTCATTGCTTCCCAAAAATCCCTGGAGCGAGGCTGCACCAGCAGCACAGGAGGGCCCTGGGAGCCCACACAGCATCCTGGCATTTCTCAGGCTCAGGAGTTTCACGGGAGTGACTTCCAGCCCTGCTGGCCATGGGGATGGCCCTGAGGAAAAGGAGCTGAGCTCAATGAGCACCAGGGCTGCACTTCAGCAGAGAGCCTCAGGTGCCACATGCCCTTCCCCTCTCCCAGAGGGACAGCAACCAACCACACACAGCCCTGGCTCGAGCTGGGAAACTTCAATTCATGCCCCCAAAAGATCAGAGTATCAATTACAAACACTGTGCTAGAGCACAGGAGAAGTGTGAAGCTGCCCCCCACAAATAACACCCTTCAACTGATTTTTTTCCTTCTTGAAATCTGTCTCGGTTTGAGACAAATTTAGAGGAGAATATTTTTTGATAGAAGGCAGGTTGTAGTTAGCCCTCCCCCACTAGGTTTGGGAAAAGCAAATATTTTTTTTGAGGAAAGTGAAGAATTATTTAATGAACACACAAAAAAAGAACAATAACATTAAATAATAAAATCTCTCGCTGTGGAGAGAAACTTCACAAAGTCTCATTGTGAAAAAAGCTTTTTTTTTTTTTTTTTTTTCTTCCAAGAGATCATGCATTCTTTTGCCACCACTCCAGAGTGTAAATTCAGCATCCCACATGCACAGGGATAACACAAGGCTGACCAGAAACACCTCAGGTACCTCTGCTATGGTCATTCTCATAGCACTGACAGGTGAGGGCTCAATCTCCACCAGCTGAACTGCATTAAAACTCTGGATGCAGGGAGTGCACAGGGATGAGAACACACAGCAGCAAAGGTTAGAGAGGCAGAGCAAAGACACTCAGAAATATTCTGCTCACTGTCATTGAGAACAACCTAGAATTTATCACAGAATATCCTGAGCTGGAAGGGACCCATCAGCAGCACCGAGTCCAGCTCCTGGCCCTGCACAGGACACCCCAAAAATCCCACCCAAGAGAACTGTCCAGACATTTATTTGTGAGAATAACTGAGTCTTTCTGGAAGAAAAATCAAAAGCAGTTTGTTAAAAGGGAAACACAAAGGAAACCCCAGGCAGAGATGGCAGGGTGACTGGGAAAATCTTGATCTGAATCACCTGAACTGCACATCAAGAACTGCCCAAGGCAGTTCACTAAAGAACCTGAGTGAAAAAAAAAGTTTGTATTTTTTAAAGACCCAAACTTATTTTAAAGAGCTGTTTCTTAAAATAGCAGGAGTAATGTCAAGGGGACATCAAGAACCCACTTTAATCAAGGTGCTGTTTGGAAATGCACTTACATTCACTCCATTTTAATGTCATTAATGATTGCTTTGGAAGCAACACAGAAACCAAGATCAGATTTTTGGATCTTACTTTAGAATGCAGTGTTTTAACAGCATTATTTTTAGTAATTCTCTACATGTACCTC
Source organism: Erpornis zantholeuca (assembly GCA_013400515.1). Lineage (NCBI taxonomy): Eukaryota > Metazoa > Chordata > Aves > Passeriformes > Timaliidae > Erpornis > Erpornis zantholeuca. Next base: position 66,381 of record VZTN01003876.1, read on the forward strand.
TAAGTATTCCTTGAGCAACTGAGGTGTGTAGGGACACTTTATTTGGCACAGTTGTATGCCAGTATTAGTGAATATTATGAGAACCTCGCCAGCAGGACAAAAAGGCAACAAAATTTAGTAGGAATTAGGTTGAAAGCAATGAAACACCAGACTGTTAGTCACAATCTGGAAGCCAAAAAAAGATTTGTGCTCTTTTGGGGATGATCTAGAGCCTGTTTGATGCCTTTTTTACCATCACCCACCTCCTGCAACCAGGCCACTCTCCCTTCCTTTCCCAAAAATCCAGCACTGGGTTACACCAGACTGGGACAGCAGCGATTCTCTCCCCATTTCTAACAATCTGCTCTAAAACAGAGCAAGGCCAAGGCACTGCAGGGATTCAGGGAGCTCTTACAGTGTCGCTGTCACTCGGCTGGAACTGGAAGGGCTGAGGTTTGTGGAAGGCTGAGTTCTCCTGTAAGAACAGCTGGAGGTTGTAATCCCGCACCACCTGAGGAGACAAAAAGGTTTGTTTAGATCCCCCTTGTTTTGTGAACTGAAAAACACCTGCAGAGCAAAAGCAGCAGAGCTTCCAGCTGAGATTAAACCTGCAGCAGGAGCTTGGGTGCACCAGCAGGGAACTGAGGAGCTGAGCTGTTCAGAGGTAGTGGCAGGACACACACACTGGGTGATAAACACCTAAAACATCCCTGCCATTCACCCACAAAATGGGGGAAAAGCACCAGCTATTAAACAGACACTCTGTGGTGTCACTGTCATAAATATTTCTCCCTCCTCTTGTGGGTAATTTCCTGTGCACTGCTCTTTCTTAGGCTGAAAAGTCTTAATTTGGCAGAAATGATTAGTTGTGGGAGTTGAAAAGACTATTTGGAATAATGCATCCAAAATCAGTTACAAACTTCATCTCTCTTTATTAAATTGCTTTCAGAGGAAACTCTCCAAGCTTGCATTGTGCTGAAGCAAAACTCCTTCAGCTCCTAAATTTGTTTAATGATACGTTTGAGGCAGAGTGACACAGATCCCGAAACAAACCTCTTATGTCACAATTTACACAGATTTCCAAAGAAATACCCAGTGATTGCAAGATGAAAAAAGAGGATCCCTGGCTGAAGAACTCTTACAGAGCATTCACTGCCTCAATTGATAAAAATGCATCAAAATTATATCAGCCTATTACCAAAGTGAGGGTTTACATGTATAAAGGAGATAATAAAGATGGGATTTATCCAGAAATTGCAGCATTGTGCAGGACCAAGAACTCTGTGCTGGGTGGACAATGGGAAATAAAACTTGTTCTCTAATGCAGCAAAATGTTGATGCTTGTGTTGCTGAAATACTGAACTGTAAAAAATTAATCTCCAGTTAAAGAAAGTAAATAGTCCTCCAGGGCCAATAATACTCATCTAAACCAGAAAAGTACATAATTACTGCTCCAATTTGAGCAGTTGAACATAAACACACTCAAACAGGGAGAAAACAGACAGGGATTTGCATCACCAATTCCCAGAAATAGAAATTCAGAAAATACTAAAGAAGGAAACATCTGCAACTTCAGAGGATGCTCAGCACTGATCTGGCATCAAAATCATTTCATTTAATCAGCTATTCCATTGGATTGTCCCTTAGAGCCACGTGAACACTGACCCCAGCATAAAACCCTGGGCCAGGCCAAGTATGTGGAACTATTTTAACTTCAATTAGGAAAAAAAAAAAAAAAAACAAAATGAAGTTATTGAGGACGTGAAAACCTGCACAGATATTTTAATGCACTTTCCCCACAGAAATCTGACTCCCAAGCAACTCAGTTGGAAGAGAAAAGTCATTTTTCCAAGAGCTTTCCTGAGAGACTTCCCCTCAAAGCCACAGTAAGTGGTTAAAAATGGAAACAACTGCTACCAGAACAGGAGGCTCGGGAGAAATGTGCAAGCCCAGCACACAAAATCCTGCATTTGCACAAAATAATGGGCAATTGATAAAGAGAAAATAAAAATACTCCAAAGCAACACTGTATCCTTGGGATTAAACTGCAACTTTTCCAGCTAGATTTCCTGTTATTCAGGAATTAAATCAATGTTCTTATGCAGTTTCTTTCTGAAGTCAATGTCAATTCACAGGTTAAAACAGCCCTCAAATCAAACATGAAATATATCCCATATGCAGAAACAAGGCACAGTCAGAGATGTGCACCAAGGACATTATTTGCCCTCTTACTAGAAACCTCACAGAAATGTTACTTAAAGCAGCACATGGAATTTCAGAAAATGGTCTAAAGAAAATCAGCTTTTTTCCAAAAGAGAAGTGCAAAAAGTACAAGTCTTGAGTAAAACTGATCAAGTGAAAAGGAACTTAAACTGCATTTTCACAGAATCACTGTCCTAGACTGGTTTGGGTGGGAAGGGACCTGAGAAATCATCTCATCCCAACCCTGCCATGGCAGGGACACCTTCCACTGTCCCAGGCTGCTCCCAGCCCCAATGTCCAGCCTGGCCTTGGGCACTGCCAGGGATGCAGGGGCAGCCACAGCTGCTCTGGGCACCCTGTGCCAGGGCCTGCCCACCCTCCCAGGGAACAATTCCTGCCCAATTTCCCATCTAAACTCACCCTCTTGGGGCTCAGTGATCCCATTCCAGAGGGACGAGAGTGACCACCCCCACCCAGGAGTAACACAACAGAGCTCCAACAAACACTGCTGTGATAAAACTACCAAAAACCTGCATTTTATACAGAAAATCTGCCTTTTAGCAGTCTCCCTCGATCTGCAGCACATGAGGTGACTGCCAGCCCTGCCCATCCCAAGGAGCCTTCCCTGGGACTCGTGGGAAGCAACCTGTGTCCTTCTAAAGCAAATACAACTTCATTCCATCCTGCAAACAGAATTATAGTTCAGGTGGAACAGCAGAAGTATTTCTCCCAAAGACCTGAAGTGTCTCTTCTAAGCAGAGCCTGCCAAGCTTGTACTGCAAACTCACCGAGAACAGGTGAAGCATTCAAAACCCCCAATAAATATTTAAAACCTTTGCTTTGATGGCAGCTTTAGTCTAAATTGCTAACAAATTTATTACATGTTTAACAACTCAAGCCTCTTTTGAAAGACATGGGTGGGTTTTGGTGGAGTTAAAATGTTTTTGGTTTTTTTTCTGGATTCACCTCCCTTTTTTTGGGTTGATTACTTCTGACACCTTTTATGGAAAGAAAGGATAAACAAAGGCTGTGGAAAAATCCACCAGACAATATATTCAGAGCAAGACACACATTTCCAGCAGCAAAGCAATACATATTTTTCTTCTCTGCATTCCTGAAGCACAAGGAGAGAAGCGAATCGAGCTGTAAAAAGCAGTTGTCAAAGCCCTGTTCAGACCTGCCAGCTGCATTTACATTCCTGTCCCCTCTCCAGGCTCTGTGCCCATGGAGTAAAGCAGGAACACAACTGCTTCCATCACACACACAGCCTGACTTGGTTATTGTGGAAAATAATGCAGACCTGCAGCTCTCCAGCCTGGGTAACACAAATACCCGAGGAAAGGATTCCTACTCCAAGGAACTCCTTAGGTATGACAGTTCAGAACTGGATCAAAGTCCCAACCAGGCAGCTCTCCAAGTATTCTGAACACAAAGGATCTGCTACAAGAGTGAAAAATTAATTCTGCAGGCATTTTACAGAAGCCTGTTTAGCTAAAAGATTCCGAGCCAGTATTTTAGGGGAAGGCATTTGAAGCCAACCAGAATGATACACCCCAAGGTAAGTGACTCAAAGTCCTTCTACAACTGAAGAGAAAATGGTGTTTTGATTATTTTTACAGTTGCTGCCAAGTAAATTCAAAGCTGAGGGTGAATTTTCATGCCCTCGCTTTAGATCTCTGAAGGTGTGAGATCACTTGCTTGGAGGTAAATAAGGAGAGTGTTAAATGAGCTTTTGCTCCACATCTCTGTGTGAATGAGCTCTGTTTCTTGGTGGGTGGGTGGGTAAGGTAAATGTATAAAGGAATATTATGACTGCACCAAAGCAGCTTTTCTGAGCTCAATGGCAATTTCATATTTTTTTTTTTTTTTAGCCCAGCAGATGAATTATTTAAGTATCAAAATTACCCTGGAAGCGATCACGCCTCTCTGAGTCTGGCTGCTCGACAAAGCAAACAAACCACGTCTGTGACAAGGCTCTAATTTGTTTGCTGTGTTTGCCACTCTTAATTCCAGGGAGAAAACAGCGTAATAGTTGGGATTTTAAGCTGACAGACAATTATTAAGGAATGATCCAAGCACTTTCCCAGGGCTTGGCTCCAGATTACACCGTGCAGAAGCCTCAGCTGCAATTTCCCCTCCCAAACGTGCAGGGTAAGGAGAACTGAGCATCTCTGGATGCAAATGCTCTCAGGGGAATGAGGCCTGGGTGAGAGAGGAAAAATTCTCCCCGAGAAAGCTGTCTGGTGTCTTTTAACTTAATACCAGTCAGGAGTGACCAAAAATAACAACCCTTCAGTTTTGTCATGATTTTGGAAGCAAATCTTCAAGCCTGGGGATTTGTGCATGCAGTAAGGATTCAGTTACAAAGGATTGCTCAGTTCCAACTTACCCTGCTGGAAGTCTCCAGTAAAAACTGGAATGTGTTTTGTACAGCTTGGCATGTCTCTAGTTCAGTCCTGCTGAATGCCATTAAATAATCCTTAAGGTGATCATATACATTTCCATCAAGAGCCTGCACGAGGGAAAGAAATGAAGAAAATCAGGAAAAAGCAGGAGGTAGGTCTGCACAGAATTCATCATTGTTCACACTGAGATTTTCAAGATGCTCACACCATGAGTTTTAGCAGATTTACACCTGTGTGGAGTGGGCAGAGCCCAGTGGCCTCCCTCTCTCCTAGCAGGAGGTGATGCCTTAAAAGGCTCCCTAGAAACAGAGAGCAGACAGGACTAAAGGAATAAAGGAGGCGTTGATTGGAAAGGCCTTCAGAGGTACACTCTGGGCTCCAGAGGCTCCTGCCTCAGTGCATCCCAACATGGATGCCCTGGTCCCGAGTTCTTCACACTTTTATATCATTATCAATTTACCAAGCAGAACCTAGCCAATGATGTGATTTCCTCCAAGCTTGCCCCTCTCTCCCCAAGATGAAGGTTTAAAGTTCTTGTTTCTGGATGTCCTTGAAGAGCAAGTTAGAGTTTTGTTATGTCTATCTTAGCACAGAACAGCATAAGAGAGCAGCATTTAACAAGGCACAGAAAACTTCAGTTACACTAGCAGTACAGGATTTGAAAAATATAAAAGTTAAAACCTAAGGCATCAGAGGAATGAGAGTGCTTGGCTCCCATTAGATGGCAGCACACAGCACTGTGACAACATCCTGGTGAGCTCCATCCAGCTGCTCCCATGGCCAGGGCAGCTCTGGAGGAGGGAACATGCTCAGGGAGATGTCCCTGAGGTCAAGGAGGACACCCAGGAACCGCCAGGCCATGGGGTGCTGCCAACCAGAGGATTCCTCAGGGAGTGGTGCCAGGACACTCAACATCTGGATGTGACACGTCCCCAGCTGTTGGCTTATCAAAACCAGCTGAGCAATAGCTGCCTCTTCACTCTCCTTTGTGCACAGAAACACCAAATAAGTAACAAAAATTGATCCTAAACGTAGCAGTGAGAGCAAAGTTCAAGCCCCTCTGTAAGCAGAGCTGTGAAATCACATCACACAGCATAGGTTGCACGAGTTCTGTGTCACATGTGACTTTGCAAGTGACTGATAATGTCATTTAAATATTTAACTCAGGACGTATTCAAATATATATGATATAGGTTTTTAAATTGGCCATATTTAATAGACACCCATTTAAACAGTGTATTCATGGAAACTGTGCATGCTCCTCTTCAACAAGCTCAGGAATGTGTTTCTGTAGAAAATCGTATTTGATTATTTAAATCATTTTCAAAATCTGGGAGGGAAGAAAGAGCGAAATTGTGCAAAACTTAAGAAATTATTTCTGCCCTAGAAAATCAAGCCCAGTGTTTAAGGTGAGGTGAGCAGACACAATAAATCAGATGGAAATCCTGGGAATGTCCAAGGCCAGGATGGACAGGGCTTGGAACACCCTGGGATAATGGGAAGTGTCCCTGCCCATGGCAGGGGTAGGAGTGGATGAGCTTTTATGTCCCTTCCAACCCAACCCATTCCATGGTTTTATGAAATCACTCAGAACTTAGGAAGAACAGAAGAGATTTTCCTTCTGCGAAGTCCTCCCAGGTACAAGCACCCTCAGCGAGGGATGCTTTGAGGAGATAACCAAACTGTGGGACTGGAATTCTCACATTCCAGACTCTGACATCCCAAACCCACTTCACACTACCCCATTTTCTTCATCCTCCACCTACCAAGTGTAAAGGAGGCTGATTGTTTCCTTCAGCCTCACCCATTAAACCTGCCTCGAACTTAACGCTTCTGTGGCCATCAGGAAGCCATTATGCCAAACCAGTAGCAAACTGGGAATTTCTTCCAAGCCCCCACACTGTAGCTGGCTCTCTCAGCTGACCAAAGGCTGGGCTCGAGGGGTCAGGGCAGCTCCTGCAGGCACTGCCATGGGCAGGACTTCCCAGAATTGCTGGGAAAGAGCTGCAGGATAACTGCTCCAGGCTCTGCAAGTGATGTCAGCTCCATCAAACACTCTGCTAAATAGAATTTTTACAAGTTCTTATTAAAAGAGTTACGGAATATGAGCTTAGAGACAGGATGTCCAATTGAGGAAAACACCAGGGAATTCCCAGCAGCAAATCCACAGAAAGCAGGCACACGGACATGGGCTCAGCTCTTGCCTGGGCTGGTGTGGGCACAGCTTTGCTGGGATTCGCCCTGAGCTGGTTCAGGAGGCTCAGTGCCAGGCCAGCAGCAGGATTTGGGCACTCTCTGGGCTTTCATCCCTGAAGGGATGAGCTCTGGTGCCACACGAGCGCTGGAGTGGAGCCCCCATCCCATTCTCATCTTCACACCAAACACAGGCAGCCCCAAGAGCAGCTCAGCCCTGTGCTCACCCAGAACACAGATGATGGAGAAAATTACCAAGACTGCCTGTGCTCTCCCTGGGAGACCATGGGAAGCCTGAAACTCCCCCAAAATGGAATTGCCAACGTTTATCTGTTCCTAGAGCTTTTCAGCTCAAACACCAGGGCTGCAGTGCAACTCTGCTAAGAAATGTAAATAAATAATTTCAATTTGGCAAAGCAATTCTAAGAGCTCTGTTTGCAAAGCAGCTGTGATTTTTTTTTCATCCCACGATGCCATAAATGAGTATTTCACAGCTTCACATTAAACCCAAATGTTGTTTTCATGTCAAACCCTACACAATAGTTTGGTGTCATCACACTGAAGCCTGAAATGCTGAAATCTGCCTTGGGTTTTGACACTCTGGGTGCTTTGCAGAGCCCCTGGAGAGAAGTTGGTACTTGGTGTGTTGTGATTGATCCCCCTCCAAGATAGATGGCTAAAATAGGTCAGCTGAAAGGCAGGATGCCAAGGGCCTGTTCCTCTTCAGTGACCGTAAATAGTGCCCCACAATTAGCTCAGCCAGACACGTCAGGCACACACAGCCCAGCCCCACACGTGTTTATTCCCTCCAATTATCATCCACGCAGCACTGGGAATTCATTCACATCCAGCTGCATTCTGCAGTTCAAGGAATATTATAAAAAGAAAGGGGGGGAGAAATATTAACTTCATTATTTCCCCCCTCCTCCTGCAATGACCACAGCTCTGCCGAGATGCCAGAAATGCCCCCAGTGTGAGAGGGAGATAAAAACCAAAGATATTTACAAAAGAACATCACAGCAAAGTGTGGCAAAACATCAGGGAGCACATGGGTCTGTCAGCATGTGAGAACTGCACTACAGCCTGGCTCCTGGCATTAATTAAAAGCAGTTTCAATATGATGAAGTTCTTAAACACCGATGAGAGCTGCCAGAACTGAAGTTCTGAAAGCCACTGCAGTATCACACAGGCAGGGGCTGAGAAAGCAGCTCCAACACAGACTAAAAAGCACCTCACGGCACAGGAAAGGTGACATCCCATCAGCCACAGGATCAGAGAGCTGGCTGGTTCCAGACTTTCAGTAATAATGCATTTATCCCATCTATAAAATGGTAATTATTGCACTGAGCTGGATGTGCTCATACTGAAACAAAAGACTTGACTTGCTGAACTGCACGATGTGAATTAATATTCACGTGGGGTTTTATCAGCTGAATCTCATCCACTTAAAAACACTCTGACCCAAACCACTGAACGTCGCAGCTTTAGAAAGGAGAAGCCTTTTCAAAATTTCTCATCACACAACTTGAAGGGGAAACTGGGGAAAAAAAAAAAGAAAATCAAAAAACCCCAACACCCATTATTCCTCTACAATGGCTTTTGTTCTCTTTCTGACTCTCCAGAGAGCACTAAATCACTTACTGTATTACAATCCCACTGAAAAACTTGTCTTTTCGTCAACCTCAAAAGGAAATCAAGGAGTTTTTTAAAAAAAAAACAAATCTGGCATCAAACCCAAGATAATACCAAGTTAAGTATCACAAAATTACAATTTCCAAGGATAGAAAAAAGTCAGTGTTTTTTCAGAAGTAATTTCTTTACAGCAGAATTGCCATACTAAAGGTGCAAGACTACTTCCCCCTGTGGCCAAGCTGGAGAAGTTAAAAGCTGGAATTAGGGCTGAGAAGAGCTGAAGTTGTTAATAAAGGCAATGGAGACACAACCAAATTAAAGCCTATTTTTAGAAGAAATCCTATCTAGGAACTCACCAATAAAATTATGTAACAGGGAATGGGACAAGAACATTGTTCTCATTCCAAAATCCAAGTTTCATGTGTAACTTTAGAGAGTTTCTCCCAGAAACAGAACTTCAGTCCCAGTTCAGATGATCATTGTCAGGAGGTTTTTTTATTTCAAGGAAGTTGGATGATGGGCTTTAATCCTTCTACACTCCATGAAAATTCCCTCAAAAGCCAATAGGTAAGTGGAAGTATTTTAGCTATTATTGGGACATTTGGTTGCCTCTGGGAGGTTGTTACTCATTGAAAATAACACACAATGTAGGACAGACCCTGTGTGGAATTTTCATCTTCATTTATGTGACTGACTTCAAGGTCTCTTCACTAAAACACTTACAGGTCTCAGCCACACTCCATTTAAAGATTATCATTTCAATTTCTTTGAGTCAGAGAACAAGCTAAACTACTCTGTAGTTTTTATTTTAAAAGCAAACAGAAATTAAAACTGGAAACTATCTGCCCCACGCACAACACAGACCAGAGGTGTGTGAAGCCACCAAGGTGAGTTTTCCCTGTTATCCCATTGATTTCTGAAATTTTCCTGGGATTCTGTTCATGTTTGTCTTGCACAGAAACTCCTAAAAGCTGTGCTGAAGCTCAGGGTGATAATTTCACAGTTTAAACTCAGGTGCTCAAACGAAACCTCTCATTTAACCACCAGGCACCAAAAGCAGCGTGGGCAAAAAACCCCACAATTAAAAGCACACTTGTAAAGCCACGTGGGTTTCACTGACTAATTCCCACCAGCCTCATGGGAATCATCACTGCCTGGAAATAAATTGCTATTTCCAAACACACATTTGTATTTTCATGCATTTTACACTCCCTAGCCCCACGCTTGTGATGAGAACCACCACGATCAGGCTGGGGTTGGAAGGGGTTCAAACCCAAACCGTCCTACAGCTCTGTGAAATTAAGTTTTCATTTCCAAACATCCATCCCTCCCTGAGCTGATGCAACCCAGCAGCTTTTGAGGGCTAATTCTGCCTCTGAAACCCTTGGCAAAGGCTCCCCGAGGTGCCACCGCTCGGCAGGAAACAATAGAGCTGATGTGGAGGGCAAGGAATTTCCTCACATGGGTGGAGGGAACAGCACAGAATTAGAGCTCACCCTCCCCTGCCTGGGCTGCAGCCTGGAAACAGAAAGATAAGGGCAAGAAATGAACTGAACAAAAATCATTGTGTTAGTGGAGTGGTAACTCTGCTGTGGAGTCACTGGGATCTCATCCTGGGAATGTGACTTGTTTTCCTGTTCAGGAGTCACAGACCTCGAGATCTGCATCACACATTCCACCCTCTATTTTATATTTCTATTCAAATAATTTTATGTTTTGATATATTTACATTAAAAATGAAAATTAGATTCTTTTACCACCCTATTCTCAGTTGCATTAAACCCCTGTTTTATCTAGCCCTCATCTGCTTTGCCTTGAAAACCACTTGGAGTCCATTAAGAGCAGGGACTTGAGTTTTCATCCTTTACTTTCTGTAGCATTGCTCAAAACTTCTCCTTACTGACAATTAAAAACAATCTGAATTACAGAACAAACATCCTAGAGTGAAGCTTTTTGAGTGTTTGTGCTTAAAACTCCTGCCTCCAACCCATTAAATAAACAGATCTCACAGATAGCACAGTCCAGGAATTATCAGCTGAATGATTTTGGTAAATGAGACTCCACGGAGGGTTTTAATTTATATACATCAGAAAAGATAAAATGAGTATAAAAAGAAAAGGTTGAGGTGCAGACAGTAATAATTTGTTAACAGGTAGAATTAAGGCATCAACTTCAGCCTTTCTAGAGTGTGAAGAGAAGTCTGTATTTTAGACAACAGATCTCCAGAGCAACAAATCTCCTTTTGTCTGACAGTGAAGGATAAAGTATTTTAAAAACTCATCTAAGACTCAGAACAAAGTCAAGAGCCCGGATCAGGTGGATTTGCCAAACTCAGCATTATCCAGAGCAGTGAAACGTAACAGCACTTCCCAAGGACGTGAGGAGGGGAAGGAAGAAAGGTCAGGAAAAGCCATCCTTTCTGGGTAACAGCTCCATTCCACAGTCATTTTCCTTTAAAAATGCTGATTCCTGGCCATCAGTTCCTCCTAACACAGAAGAAAAGCTGCTTATTCTTCCTTTTAAACTCTTCCATGCCCGCAGCATTTGTCACTGCTGAAATCCCTTCCTCTCCAGCCAGAACCCCCAACATAAAAGCAAACCAGGGCTGTGTTTGCCAACAGAACACAACATCTGTACCTGAATTCCCACCAAACCCCAGATGAAAGCCCCTGCAGTGGTCCTGAACAACCTGCCAGGAGCAAGGTGGAGCTGCTGGCATGGGGCTCTGGCATTCCCAGAGATCCTGCAGGAACAACTGCGCCGTGCCCGTGCCCATCACGGATTTGAGGGCTGAAGCCTGACTTCCAAGTGACAGGAAACTGCTGCCCAGCCTGCCCTTGGCAAAATCCAGGAAAAATCCTGGATTTCTGCTAAACTGTGCAAGTAGAGAAGGCTGCTGAGAAAAGGGAGGGCAAAACCCAAGCCTCTGCCCTGGATCAAAAAGTGAGTGCTGGACATCCTCAGCCCAGAGGGAGAAAGGAGCACCTCAGCTTTAGCTCTGTAAAACCAGGATTTCAGGTTAACAGGAGAACAGCCCTGGTTTGCATCCAAAGCAAAACAGGACTAATCCAAGGCTGTAAAATCATCCGTATCCCAGGATAACCTCCCACATCCCAAGGCTGTATTGGTAAGTCTGATTTAAGTGAGGTCCAGATCCAACTCGCTCCTGAAGGATCACTACCCAGTTCTGTCTGGGAATATCTGAAATGCAGTGAGACCCTCCCACCTGGAGCACTGCACCCAGATCTGGAGTCTTCAGCACAGGAAGGACATGGACCTCTTAGAGCAGCCCCAGAGGAGGCCACGAAGATGCCAATGGGTCTGAGTGAAGAAGGGTTTAAAAGGCACTACAAAAAGATCCTCTCTGGCTTCTGCTTCTTTGTTTCCTTTCCCTGGTCTTAAAATTCAAACCAAAACATGGTTATTGGGGAAAAGGGTTTTTACTTTGGGATTTATTTCAGGATCTCTGGGTGCAGCACCTGGTCCAGGTGGAATGCCCCAAGATGCACACACTGCTCCTCACACACTGAAATGCACACAATTATAGGCCTTGCAAAATTAACATATTTATCAAAGATTCCCCACTGAGAGCCTGGAGCGAAGCCCTCGATGTGAGGAACCTGCCCCCTGGCTGGGCCTGGCTGAGGTTCCCAAATGTGTTCTGGAGAGGCCCTTGGTGTCTGGGGCTCCCAGGATGTTTGCTCTCCTGGTTTAACGGTGCCGTGGGGCTGAGCTGAGTTCTCAGCCTTGGGGAGGTACAAGTGTGGGGCTAAAAGCACTGAGAATACATCAAAGAGTGTGTGAGAGGGGTGTAAAAGAAAAAGCAAAAAATCATTCTGGCAACACCTGCTTGCACTACCACACTAAGTAATTCTAAGGGATTTTTATAACTGTCTCACTGTTCTGTCTGTGTCAGGCTAATTAATTTCTCCTGTTTCTTTTCTGTTTTCCCTAAACCCACATCCTGCACGAGCACGTGCTGTTCACACAACGTTTGTTCAAGCCAGCTCTCAACAAGGAAACACAGATATTCCAGGGACGTGCCCACCCTGCTGAAGAGCAGCGAGAAATGAAAAACTGGGAACAAAACCAGCAGACCAAGAGGTAGGGAGAGAGTATGATGACGACACAGGCTGCAGGACATAAAAGTGCCTCTTCAAAGCCTGATGAAGCCGGGAGTTTCCTCTTCTCCCACACCCTGGAGGAGCTCTCACCATGGCAAACAGGAGAACAATGAACACTGGAAGACCACGAGAGCCCCAAGTTCCTTTCAGCTGGGTGCCCATGAACACACTCTGCACTTTCCCTTACCCCAGAGCTTTGTGTTTTCTGCTGTCAGGAGTTTGGGGCTTGTTTGCAAGTTCTTTGTTTGCTCTCATTAGTCACTTGATGATTGTTCTGCACATCATTTTGTTCCTTTACAATTTGGCCGGGGGCATTGTTTTTACTGACAAAACCTTTGTTGTTGGGGCGCTGCAGCCTCCTCTGAGCACAGAAAAATATGGAACGGCCACCAACAGATGCCTGTCACCCTCCCCCAGGCCAGGGAAAACGTCCCTTTAAGAGAAGAATAAGCAAAATTAATGCTAATAACGAGATGTGCCTCCACCACCTCATGGCAGTGCCCTGTGGTTGTTGTATTTTAGGATGAGGGTCTGGTAGGTGAGCACAGGCATGGAAGGAAATCCCCTTTATAATTCCTTGTAATTCCCACAAGGCTGACAGCAGTGAGAGTCACCTGGAGGAGACAGCATTAAATTAACACTCCAGGCTTAAAGGATAATTCTCTGAAATCTGTGAGAACACCCTGACCTGAGACTGCCACAAGCATGGAAAACCAGACCTTCAAATTCTGCCATGTAAGGCTCAAAAAACCCTGGAAGACAAAAACAGAATCTAGGAATATCTAGAAATACATTCCCCAAAAGTATCTCCTAAGACTTCTCGGACCTATTTTGCTTTTCCTTCCAAAATCCCAGGGGGATTCCACTTTGGACAGGATGAATTTTTAATAAACTGCATCTCTGCTGTTGTACTTCCTCATTCTTGGGGGGAAAACAAAAATGTTCTGCCTCAAATCCAACACTTGGAAGATGACTTTGTGGCAGAGCAGTCACACTCATGATCTTGCCATTTGGAGAGTTCAGGGTGCTCTGCACTGCTCATGCCAGTAATAATTGGCTTCCTTCTCATGGAAAAATGGGCATTTAAATCCTTCAGCACTTGGACACCATTTCTGCTCCTCAAGGATTCTTCTGCTGACCACAAGGTCACCATCATCATCACAAAATGTCTGAGGAACAGCAGTGGGGTGTGTGCTATGGCTGGATTTTTTTCCTCTTCTTACCCAAAAATAAATTATTTTGCTCCTCAGCTCAAGAAATATTTTAATATTTTGACAAGATTTGGAAGGGAAGGTAAAGAAATGCTCTTTGCTCGAGAACAGGCCAGAGTTGATGATTTTCAGCTTCTACAAGAGGAAATCACACACAGGGAAAAACCTCCCAAGAAAGCTCTGGGAATTCTTCCCTTCAGAATTCCATTGTGTCAAAGGTGTGCATTTACCAGCAAGTCTCCATATGAGCTCTCATGCCACAGATGAACCATCCTTGACTCAGACACAAGCTTGGATAAATCCAAATTTTTTCTATATCACAACAACACAAACTAAGGGAGAGAAACCTTTAACTGACATGGATGTGCACATGAAAGTGCATTTCACACCAAATCCCAATGTTTCTTAATAAATATTTGCCTTAAAATATTTGCTTAAAATTATTTGCTTAATAATATTTTCTTTAAAAAAATTAAGAAACAAACGTTTTCTTAAAAATACTCCCCCGGCAGATAAAATGCATTTAAAAAAGAGTCAAAAATAAAAGAATAATCAGAAGCTGAGTATGAACAATCCTCAGGAGCTTTTGTTTTCTCTTCTGCACCCTTCCAGTTTTTTAACCACCTATTTTGCCAGGTTTAAGCTTTAATTCAGTCAATTCAATCTCTGCATTACCATTTTAACAGCAGGCAATTTTTTTGTCCACTGTGATTTTCATTGACTTCTTCAGATAAATCTTTCCTGCCCCAGCACAGGCTGCTGCTCCCAACTGCTCCTTGGATTTATCACTTCCATCTGTTTTCCCTACGTGGGTTTGCAGCCACCTGTATTGAGAGTATTCAAAAGCTGCTCACAGACTGGGGTTCAGGGATGGAAATATCCCCACATTAAAAATTTCAATCATTTCATATATTCCCGAGCGTTTCAGGTTCTTATCATGCCACAGAGACACAACCTGCAGCTTGATGTGGTCCTGCAAATCTAACAGGGCTCTGGCTCAAAAACAGGAATGGCCTTGTCAGGATATTCAGAATATTCAGGATATTCAGAATATTCAGGATATTCAGGCATTTTCCAAATCACATTACAAATTCAATTAAGTTTTATGCCAATATATGAAATAATTAAGCAACGTGAAAAGGGCAGAGTGTATCTCACCTAGGGAACTATGTGAAGAGGCACAGATTACTCTGCCAGTGACACTAAAACACAAGGACCAAACCCAACAAAACTATTATTAGGAATTTTTGTGATCTACACAAACGTGTTCTTAAAAGGAAAACCCAGAGCCACAGCTCTGTGATTACTTGCAATAATTATGGAATCACAGAACAATGGCAGAAATTATCTCCCACAGTAAAGGAAAAAACATGCTGGGGGTAATGCCAAAGGTATGGCAGCTGCAGTGCAGCACAGAACATTCATGTGGGTTTCCCAAACCCCACTTGGGAATTCCGTGTGCCAATTATGCTTTATTACTTTTAGGAGACCATTCCCAATTATCCCCGAGGGAATCACACTAACAATTTATGGCTGCACTCCCTGTAAGCACCAGTGGGTGAGGACAAAGATAATTTGAGCCTGAAGTCCGTAATTAAAAATATTGTGAAAGGTTTTTTCCCTTTTAAACTGATTCCTCTCCACTCCCACCCCAAAGCCTGGCACAGAATCCCTGTTCCAAGCAGTATTCCAAGCAGGACTCCTGAACAAGGATGGATGGAATCAGCAGATGCCATATTTATTCTCCAGAAGGTGAGAGGATTTTATCAGGTCCTACTGTTTGATAGGATAGGGATGGGTAATAAACATCAACAGAAAAATGAACGAAAATCAACAGAAAAATGAACAAAAATGGCACCTAGTGCTGTAAAATCTTTTAATTAACTCACTTCTGAAGTGTGGCCTGATTGGGAAAACCTAAATATACTTTGGTCTCCTGACAGTGTTTGTTGAACAGAACTGCATTAAAGTTGAGCTCCTTTCCAAACTTATTTCAACCCTGCAGGAATTGTGCTCAAACCTTTTAAAAACATTTCATTTCCCAGTGCCCCTGCTCAGAGACCCTCCCGAAATCAGAGAGGAGGAGACATCCCAAAGAGCTGGCAGGGCTGGGATTTCTTTGATATGAGTCTCTCTTTAGTGCTGACTCTTTGCTATTAAATAAATTGAGCCTTTCAGCCAAGTTAATTCATTGAGTGCTCCAATATCCCCTTTTAAATGAGAAATGGGGCTCCCACACCCAGCCAGAGTGGGAATGTTGAGACACAGAATCCAGGGATATGTACCTAAAGTCACACATGAATATCATAAAAATACACTCTGAAATTCCAACTGAACAAACTGAGGCTGAATCCAACTGCTTGAACTGTCCAGAGAGAAGAGCAAAGCCTGACACAAGTGCATCAGCTGTTAAAAATTGTTCAATTATTTGGGTATACACAGAGCCACAAACATCTGTGAAGGTTTTATGCAGAAAAAAAGACATTTCTCAGAGTTGCCATCTTCTTTGTATGCATCTTTTCCTTGGGATTCTCTATTTTTTTTTAATTTATCTTTTATTAAATTGAATTCTCATCTATTAAATCATTATATCTAATATAATAAACATGGTACAATTTGGTTAAGACAAGCAGTTTAAAAATCTGATTTCTAATAGTCTTGAGCTTGAACCAGAAACAGGATTTTTAACTATCTCCACATTGCTGGTTTAACATTCCAGTCAAAAGTTTCTCCAAACAAATTCAGGCACCCAAACCCCAGAATATTCTCATGATTCCTCCTAACAATTTTCTTTTTTTTATTTTCATTTGGAACCATTTTCAGCTCCCCAAGACTTTTACATGGGATTAAAGCCTGGAACCTAAAAGTGAAACTTTCCTCAAGTTTTAAAATTCCATGAGGATTTTCATGCTGACATGGATGTGGACATGAAAGTGCATTTCACACCAGATCCCAATGTTTCTTAATAAATATTTTCCTTAAAATATTTTCTTTAAACTATTTTCTTAATAATTTTCTTTAAAAAATTAAGAAACAAACATTTTCTTAAAAATACTCCCCTGGCAGATAAAATGCATTTAAAAAAAGAGTCAAAAATAAAACAATAATCAGAAGCTGAGCATAATCAATCCTCAGGAACTTTTGTTTTTCTTCTGCACCCTTCCAGTTTTTTACCCACCAATTTTCTGGGTTCAGGTTTTCATTCAGTCGATTCAATCTCTGCATTACCATTTTAAGAGCAGGTAAAACATGAGGATTTTTGTATTTTTTGATGAAAGGGTGCTGCTGGATGCCCTGGACCATGCTGGTGCCAAGGGAAAGGGAGCTGGGATGAACCAGTGCACGGAAAAGGTTCTTCCCATTATCCATGAGCAGTGCTGGGAATACCAGAGCATGATTTATTCCTTTAATTAGCATTCCAATCCTACAAGCAATTACCTTAAGGCTTTGATAACTTGTAGAACATGATAAAATAATAGCCTTGTTCAGCTGAATGAGAGCATTCCCCCAGTCAGGCATCAGGAATTAGAGATCTAAGGAAGCTAGTGGCAGGGAATATTCACTCCCCTCCATGCCACAGGGGGTCTGTCCTGCCTGCAAAGCTTTTTTAGCAGAGATAACAACTTGAACAGATGGGAAATTTATTTTTGGGGATCAAATCCACAGGTAGGGAGACAAATCACATTGGAGCATTCCCACTCCTCCTCCTCTTCCCATGACCAAGCATCTGGGCCAGCTTTACAATCCATTATCTCCTCAGCAGTTTGTAAAAGCTAAATGGGAATCTTCAGCTGCAGGGAGGGATCCCAAGGCAAGGAAGTTTTCTAAAGACTGTGCAAAAAGCAGAGCTCAAGCAGCTCTTGTCCACACAGGGAACAAGCAGCTCCTCACCTCCAGGCACCCCAAAACACCTGCACTGTCTCCAAACAGCTGAAAGCTGAAAGAATAAAGAACCCCTCAAAATCTGACAGCTGGGCCCTCTGAAACCCTCAAAGCTCCATGAAAACTCTCCCCAGGTTTGCTCCCCTCTCGGCAAGGCAACTGCAGATTAGAAATGATTTTTTCCTGCAACGTTCTTTAGGATTTAATTAAACTTCAAATGCAGTGTGACATTTTCTATCTCACACTTATTGGCCTTGTGCTATTTTGGGCATTATCTCCTTGTTATAATTCTTCCACTGCTTTCATTAGAGAAGTCACTCAGAAATGTTTTGTCCTGCCACTGACGACAGAAGCTGAGTCACAGAATCACAGGATGGTTTGGGTGGGAAGGGACCTTAAAATCATCTGATCCCATCCCACGGGCAGGGACACCTCCCACTGTCCCAGGCTGCCCCTGGATCCCTGGCAGTGCCCAAGGCCAGGTTGGACATTGGGGTTGGGAGCAGCCTGGGGCAGTGGGAGGTGTCCCTGCCCATGGCAGGGTTGGGATGAGATGATTTTTAAGGTCCCTCCCAACCCAGAGCACTCCAAGATTCTATACATGCACCAGAGTTACTGGCAGAAGAACCATTTATTGTTAAGGCCAATAGATTTCCCTTGCTTGTGGTTTTACCAAAATTAACACCAAAAGTTGCATTTCCTGAGAGAACCCTCAGAGAATCCTCTTTTCACTTCCCTGGAAACATTAACTCACAGTCAGCTGGAATCCAAACGCTGCCAATTGGAGTTAGCACACATTCCATGGACTGTGAACACCTAAAATTCTCCAAGGCACCCCTCAGGTATCAACTGGGAATGTGAGAGATGAGCATTTATTAACACCAAACAGGATACCACAACTGTGTGGTCAGTCAATGATCCAATAATTCATGTGGATGCATAATTACACTACAACCTGGAATTCTCTTCCCCCAGGCTTTATGTGCCCATCAGCAGAGGGACAGATGTCCCTGGATGGGAAAACAGCGTGGGATGAGGATCAGCTGCTGTGGAGCCTACAGTGAGCATCTTCTGGAACAGTGGGATCATGTGCTGGGCATGATCCCTTCAGTCACTCTGATGCCTTAGGTTTGAACTTTTCTATGTTCCCAGCCCTGCCCTGCCCAGTGTCACTCTGCAGTTCCCTGGAGCTCGTTCAGTGCTGTTCTCTCATGCTCACACACACACAACAAAGCCTCTCCAGCTCTCCAAGGACACCCAGACCCTCCTAGGCACAACAACTGCAAACCACAATCTTGGGGACAGGGGGGCAAGCTTGGGCAAATTCCATCCTTGCCTGGCTCCTGCTTGGGGAATTGATGCTGAGATCCAAGTGGGAAGAACTCGGGAGCTGTCCTTGTCCATGTTGGGATGCACTGAGGCAGGAGCCTCTGGAGCCCAGAGTGTACCTCTGAAGGCCTTTCCAACCAATCCCTCCTTGATTCCTTTATTCCTGTCTGCTCTCTGTTCCTAGGGAGCCATTTAAGGCATCAACCTCCCATTGTGGGAATGACCATGAGGAAGCCAAGAGCACCCATCTGATGCTGGAGATAATGCCATCCACAGCTGCCATAACTGGGGTTACAGAATATTTGTGGCTTGCAGCTGCCAAGAAGAGGAAGTGAAACAATGGTTGTTGCACTCGCACAAGTCCCCTCTGCATTTTTAAGGGAGTTTTACAGGATCTTAAAAGAATTGGTAGCACTGAAATAATAAAAGAGATTTATAGAAAGCAAATGGCAATCGCTGGTGACTTCAGAATTACTTTATCTCAATGCTATTTTTTTTTTGTTGAGGGGTAGGCTTTCCATTTGAAAAAAGGAATCCCCTGGGTGTTTCTAAATCATTCCAGAAAGTCTAAAACAATAACATGGATGTGAATTGATTTCTTACAGTGATAATATTGGCTCTGCTTGTTCCAGAGGCTACAGAACTATGTGCTGATGCAAATGGTACCCTTTTATTTTTACAGGACACAGCAGTGCTGGGATAACATTCCTGAGCCAACTTAAGACTTTCAGCTACCATGTCAACTTATTTTTCAATTCAGACAGAGCCACCAGGGGAGAGAACCCTCTGCCACACACATCCTATTAATTTCAGGGCATAAAGCAAATTATTAACTGAAAGCCACCAAGTCTTCAATTTGGGGTCATTTTTATAAACACTGCCAGCTCCAGCTGAATCTCATTTGTGCAAGTCATGTTTGGAGCCTGAATTTACATTTGTTTTAAATGATCACTGAAAGTGCTTGGGAAAAGTGATGGATGACTGGGCTGAAAACAACACAGCTTCACAAAAAGTCCCAACCATTCCAACAAATAAAAACCAGGGCTCACCAGAACATGAAGGTTCCAGCACTGCTGGAACTCATGAAGTTACTCCACTTAATTGCAGAAAAAAAACTGAAACCAGAAAGCAGAAGGCAGGGAATCCCAAGGAGAACCTCCTTAGCAAAAAAAATGCTGGTTTAAGGAATGATAAGAGTAATTCAGGTTTAAAAGGGAGATATTGGTTCGACCTCTGCACTCAGAGCAGGGTCAAATACACCTCCTGGGAAGTCAGCCAGATCTCCTCCTCTATCAGAACCCTTCAAAACAGGCAAGGCTGTGAAAAAGCCACACTCCACCTGTAATTTTATAAACCAACCTCTCAAACTAACAAAGGACTGCTGTAACTTGCGTTGTTGCTGTCACCCACACCTGAGCAAAGGGCCCTTGCAGGGAAATGATGTAACAAAGTTCTTATTGAAACCTGCCAAATCATCACAAGAACTCCCATCGAGAGCAAGAGCCAAATTACACAACTCCACTTCCTCGTGTCAAGCAAACTGGAAAGTACAGAAAAAAACCGAAAAGCAGCCTGATAATGACAACAGAATAAAAGAAACCACTGAAACCACAGAGACAAAGCACCAGCTTTTGACACTGCTCTCCCTCAAACACCAAAGCCTGCATGAGCCATGACATGAAGGTTTTTTTTTAAAAAGGAGCTTAATTTAGAAATTCCTGCTGCTACTGCCTGCTACCTTCTCCAGAATTCTTCTGTGTTCACAGAAATGCAGCACCACCTGTAACACCTCAGCTCTGGCACAGGGTGCCCAGAGAAGCTGGGGCTGCCCCATCCCTGGAATTCTTCCAGGCCAGGTTGGAGCAACCTGGGACAGTGGAAGGTGTCCCTTTCCCATGGCAGGGGGTGGGACTGGATGGGCTTTAAAGTCCTTTCCAACCTAAACCATTCAGGCAATTTGAAATCAAAGTTTTTGTTCCATCTATCTTTCTCTCTTTAAATAATCTCAGGACTATTTAAAGTGTCCAGCTCACCTGCTTTTCTTTATTTCATGTCAGCATTTCCTCACTATGAGTTGCTGTGTAAAGTCATTCTCTGGGGAACTTACAGAATTAAGAGCACAGCCTTAAAAATGGTAAAGTTTCTAAAAAGACAGGTATTGAAAAAACCATGAACTGACTTCAACCATCATCTGAAACTTCCTTCTGACCTCAGTTTAAAGTAAAAACCTAAGCACCAGGCAGACAACTTATTTTTAAAAGGGTTTGTGGACTGTACTGTCACACTCAGGTGATGGCAACTCTTCCTAAGCAGCTTGTCAGGAAACTGGCAAAGAATAAAACATTACCAGGCTTTATTTAGTCTGTGCTTTGAGGGGTTTTAATTTCACTGCAGAGATTGAAGTGGCCATAAAAGAGAGATAAAAAGAAAAGCAAAAGGATTCAAATTTTCTCTCAACAGAGACCTAGAATGGCTTTGCTCCTCATTAAGTGGTGTAGCTGGAAAACTAGGAAGGCACAGAAGGAACAATTCTTCATCCTGCTTAAAAAGCTGGAAGCATTTTGTATTTTCTTTCCAAGCATCTCTGTTC
Organism: Erpornis zantholeuca; assembly: GCA_013400515.1. Classification (NCBI taxonomy): domain Eukaryota; kingdom Metazoa; phylum Chordata; class Aves; order Passeriformes; family Timaliidae; genus Erpornis; species Erpornis zantholeuca. The sequence goes on from VZTN01003876.1 coordinate 87,928, forward strand.
AGTTTGTGATGGCTTTCACAGTTACCAACACAGCACAGCCAATCACCTTTTCTTCTCTGCATAAAAATGTTGCAAAATAAAGCAATATATTCAACACCACTGCAAATTAGCAAGAGCTGTGTGCACCAGGAACCCTGCCAATGAAAAGGTCCTTTTGTTGCCTGTGACAGAGAACCAAACAAGGCCACGAGGTGGGTTTGGGATCAGTTTGTCACAGGACAGCACAGCAGCAGCATTCCAGAGCCAGACAAGGAACAAACCCAGCAGCAGCTTCCTCTTGGGAGCAGCCCAAGTGCCTCAGCCCAGCACAGCCCACACTTCCCCAACAGCCTGCAAACACAGGCACACACCAACCAGGGCTGCAAAACATCTCCACCTCTCCTTTCTCCCAACACCAGGACAGCCTTGTACTGGATTTTATTAAAACCACTGAAGACCCAGGCTGTCAGCAAGACAAGGTGTGCAAGGACTCTGTGTTCAGCTCAACTCACACAGGATGCCAGGACCAACCTCTGATGTCCACATCCTATAATAAACATTCCATGATTCTATTTTAGCCTAATTAAGACACCTTTTAGCCTGCTGAAATAGAAGGTAATTTAATATAAGGAGAAAACAGATGGGAAGGGGCAGCCAAACAGCTGAGTTTTTAACCCACAATTTATCAGTGCAGACGAGTCGATGTCAAAGCTGAGAGTGAAAGCTGTTTTCTAGGGAAGTCAGCACTGCCTGCATGTGCACATGGTGCAGAGGAATGGTTTGAGAGTGCAGGGCCATGACACCAACCCAAAGGCAGCAGCTGGATGCACATCCTGGCCAGGGACTGGGTATGTTCTGATGCCAGAATGATTTTTTGCTTTTTCTTTATGCCCCTCTCACACACTCTTTTATAGTTTGATGTATTCTCAGTGCTTTTAGCCCCACACTTGTACCTCCCCAAGGCTGAGAACTCAGCTCAGCCCCACGGCACCGTTAAACCAGGAGAGCAAACATCCTGGGAGCCCCAGACACCAAGGGCCTCTCCAGAACACATTTTGGAACCTCAGCCAGGCCTAGCCAGGGGGAAGGTTCCTCACAACGAGGGCTTCACTCCAGCCTCTCAGTGGGGAATCTTTGATAAATAGGTTAATTTTGCAAGACCTATAATTGTGTGTATTTAAGTGTGTGAGGGGCAGTGCATGCATTTTTGGGGCATTCCACCTGGACCAAGTGCTGCACCCAAGGATCATTAAATAAATCCCGAGGTAAAAACCCCTTTTCCCCATAAATCGTGTTTTGGTTAGAATTTTAAAACCAGGGAAAGGCAACAGCTTCCAGCCAAGCCAGTCCTGGCTTCCAACAAGCCAAAGGCAACAGAACCCACACAGCACCATCCTAATTCTGGAAACAAGGACTCCATGAAAAATGAAACCTCTGGAGAAAGTGTTTGTGATGGATGCAAACAGAAACAGCCTCTGACACATCTGTGGATGTTACATACACTAACACAGCCAAGTAGCAGCTGAGAAGTTTTCAGCCGTTTTTTCCATCTCTAAAGATTTTATCACCTTTGGTAACAACTAGAAAAACAGGCAGCAGGTCCAAAATCTGAACAGTTTGATACTTGGTGTGATTTGGAAATGTGGAGAGCCCTGAGCAGGTCAAAGATCAGCTCAAGGGCAGCTAAATGGGGAAACACTTACAGACAGCACGTGGCACTACAGGAATACCTAAGGACTTACTAATATTGAGATAAAAAGCACATTTTCAGAATATTAATCACAACACAGGAGCAAAGATGTTTAGTTTAGGCACTACAGCTGCATTACAGCATGTAAAATATACTGGGTCACAGCACCACTCAAGCTATTGAAACAAGAACTGTGCTGGAAGAGCAGAACTCCCTTCCAAAATCCTCCCTTCCCCAGTGGTGTCACCTAGAGATTAGAAACATTGCACAGCTCTCTCCATTTCTTTCTCCTTCACTCCATTTCCCACTTCTAGCATCTCTTTCAAAAATGGTAATGGCTATTCAGAGTTCTTTACTCTGAAGGCAGCAATTTTTTCCCCAAGTTCCTGCATTTCTCTTTTTTAACATTAATTTCATGTGCTACTTTCTGCCTGGTCAACCAAAATCAGCAAGATCCTGCTCCATTTCTCAGTCACTGTACATTTGCTTATACTGAATGATTTTCCACCTTTAAATGGTGCCTGTCCTCTCTTCTCCATTGGTGTAAATCATTCTGCTAAATAAAATAATCATTTTTTTTCTGAACTTATACAGTGTGGTTCCCTCAGGAATTTCAGAAGGAGGAGAAGGAGAAACCAGGACCCTGCCCAAATCCCCTTCCAGATCACAAGCTGCTGCTTCTATCATATTTATTTATATATTTAAGCAGTTTCACTCTTCAATTCACATTAGAGCTCCTGGATGAAGGAATTGGGAGTCCAGGGATGCATTACCCTTGATGTTCCTGAAGGTTTTCCCTCTCTCTGCTAAAATCTCCAGGACCCACTTCACTTTGGGACCTTTTCCATGACTTTCTCTGCCTTGACCTCATTCCCAGGACACCTGGGTGTGTTCCCACAGAGATTTGCTCATGACCAACAGTGCAAGAGACCCAAATTTACAGCTCTTCGTTAAAAACACACTTTTGCTCACCAGATGAAGAGATTCAACTGCTATAAATATCTGAGAGATGCAGAAAAATAAAGCCTGAGTGTTGTCTTTTCCTTCCAGAGTAATTTGGCTGGATGAAAGCACTCAGGCTTTCAGTAAACCACAATTATTTATATCAAAGAATAAGCTGTAAGGTTCTTTCTTGGGAAGAAAAAAAAAAGGGTTCAGCTTGAGAAAGGCTTGGAAAACAATTTACCAGGGCTATTTGCTCATTTTAAAAAATTATTTCAAACACTCTTTTTGTTTGTTTTGTTGTGAACATATTCCATTCCCTTCTGGAACTGCTCCCAAGTAAGAGCACTAAGTGATGACAGCCAACCATGCATGTAAGGATGGAATTATCTTATGTAAGCATCAATTAATAATTTTATCTGCACCACCACAAGGAAATCCTTTACAAGCATTTCCATGTACTGAACATTTGGTCAGCACAAATATTCATGTTTTACTTACAGAGAAGCACAACCATACAAACACACACAGGGAAAAGCAGGAGGATTCCTTTGGTGCTCTCATTTTTTATCTCACTTACCTTACCTGCTTTCCACATCAATATAGGAATATTTCCCCCCCCAAAAAAAAAATGCAAAGGCATGCTGATAATACATGGGTTTGTCATAATTCTATGCTATTTCTGCAATAAAACAGTTTAAAAGGCAAATTACAGACTTCTAAGTCACCCTGCCTGGAAACAGTTCGGAAAGAGCAAATTAAAGTACAGTTTGAAAATGTCAACATGTGAAACACAAGCAGATAAAAGTGTGAACGAGCTGATTTTACAATTTATCTGTGACTCTCGAATTCAAAGGCAAAGGAACAGTGTACATTGAATTAATTCTAGGGTGATATTCAAGAAAAAACAACTGTGAGCAATAAGGGCTGAACTTTTCAAGTGTGTCATTTCCTGTGAGTTCGAGTAGCTGCTCCTGCCTTGAGCTGGCAAACTGCCACAGGTGAGACCAGGAATGGTGACTGCTGCTCCCTAAAACCCACAGCAGGGAAACCAAGACATTTAATAATTCTAGTTCATTAATCCCACCGTAAAGAAGTGTTCTGAGCAGGTAAAAAACAAAAAGGATTATGGAATATGGTACTAAAGAACTAAAAAATCTCCAGCTTCTTTACAAAAGGAAAAGAGAGGGCTTGGTTTGACAAACTTGAGTCTGTAATTCAAGTGAGTTACATCCAAGGGAGTTTTCCAGTCAAGGCTTTTTAGTCCTTTATCCAAGCGAGTTTTATCCAACTGAGTTTTTTCAGAAAATAAGAGAATTAAAAAATGAAAGTGACCACTCAGTTCCAAGTGTTTCAGACACCTCTGCAGGCTCTCCCTTCCCTCTCATCCACAGCAGCTCAGGAAAAGGCAGTGCAGGACTTTGTACCCTCCCTGTGCTGCCCAGATTTGCCTCCTCACCTTGATGATGTTCACCAGGTCTGTTTGGTAGTAGCGATCCTGGTGGGCGTTGGCAGCTGCCAAGGTGAGGAGATAATCATTCCTGGCATGGATGGCCTTGGAATTGCACTCGGATCTTCGAGCTTTTAACTGCAACAAGTGAGAACACAGCTCAGGGTGAGGATCTGAATGGCCAAACACACATTCAGAGCAAATTCATTGTGTGTGTATGTGTGTTAATACAGGGAGAGCTTCAGGGTGCTCAGAGCTTTGAAGCTTTCCTAATGGTGAGGGAATTCCTGATGGATTTTTCTTTCCTGCAACTGGAATTTCATGTGTGGTCATCAAAGAATGGTTTTAACTCTAATTAGAAAAAAAAAAATCCTTGTATATATTCCATGTATAATTCTATACTCTGTCCAATGAGTCCTCTTAGCTCATCCCTTGTCCTACCAATTTCCCTTCCAAGATGTCTCTCACTTCTACATCCCAGACAATTTGGGGCATTTGCCTCATAAAATGAGGAGCAAAATCCGAGTTTTATACTCACCTTCACACTTGCCTTCTGCAAGCTTATTCTTGAATGAAAAAGACTAAGTTTGGACCTGGAATAAAAATGAGAAAAACAAACTGAATGATTGCTTTGCATCATTTCTACAAAAGTATTTTCTGCTGTCTGAAGGATGGTGGTTTAAAAAGTAAATAAGGAAAACAAAATCAAGTCAATAGCTACTTTAATCTGAGTAACACTGCAGTATAAATCTGCTCCAAAATTCCCAAGCTCAAATTTTTGGTTGGTTTTTGTTTCTGTTTGTTTGCTTACTTTCTTCAAGTATTATAGGTAATTTTATTAAAGTTCTTCTCATCATCCCTTAGAAAGACAGAAAAGATCTCTAATGAAACCAACATTTCATTCCCTGAGAGCAATCCTGAATAACTTCTAAAACCAAGACTTATAGAAATAAAAAGAAAAAAGGGTGTGGTAAACTCCCAAAAGACAGGCCAGACTCCAAACCCAAAACATGTGTTATTTGTTTTCCTGGAAGGAAGGAAATCGCCCTCTTTAGGATGTCAAGGAACAGAAAACCCTGAAGCCTCAAAAATTTACCCTGAAAAATGAAAACCAGTGTCCTGTTGCCTCTCCCCCTCTAAATGGACTGGTACCAAATTCGAGATGTGTGGACAGAAAAGGAAGTCAGGAGGCTTTAATACCCAACCAGTGCCAGCTGCCACACTGTCCTTAGAAAATGCCAAGTTAAAGCTGTTACTTGAACTTCCTTCCTAAAGAAACCAACACAAACAAGTTCTGGTTTGCTCTCAGGTGCATGCTCCAAATGGCTGCAAGAATGCATAGAAGCAAAAAGCAAAGGAAACCTGGCAGAATCTCGCTGAAAGCCAAATATCAAGTGCAAAAACCAATACAAAAGTGCTTTTTGGGGCTGCAATCCTTTCTACAGATGCCATTATAAAAACATACTTGGCCTCAATATCAGCTTTCTCCCGCACCGCCTGAGCCATCTGTTCAGTCTCAAAATATTTCTTTTTGCCTTTAGCTAAATCTTTGACTGTCTCCTGTAATTCAGCTTGGATCCTTGTCAGCTGGTCCACACACTGAAAAAAAGCATTCAGGAAAGAAAACATTACTTTTTTATTTGCATCCAAATAATATCATCATCATCATCATCATCATCGTTTTACTGCTTTTTATGGCATTTTATAGGGAAGGATGCAGGCTTTGAGTCATTCCTGGTCAATTATTCATGCAGGTCTTTTAAAACTGATCAGAACATGAAACCTTCTCTCTGCTGCTGTTTAAACTGTTCAAAATCAATGATAAGCCACAAATTAAACATAAAAAGTTCTGAAAGCTTTGGATGAGGTAATTAGTTGAAGTCATCAGAATACAACTGGGAAAAATCCAAAAGCAATCTACTGGAAGTGATACAAAAAAAAAATTATTAATCTTTCCTTCTTTAAAATTTAAAACATAAGGCAAAAGCTGCCACATAAAACACAACACAACAGGAAGGAAAATAATTCTATTCAGTAATTTTTCAGACACCCTGCCAGTATAGGGAAAACCCAGCAAACTGGGAAAGGATCTGTGCTAAGCAGGATCTAGGTAAGAAAACCAACAGGAATCACCAATGTCTAGAATTAAAAGTCTCTTTAGAAGAGATTACTGAAGATGTTCCTTTCCCCAAACTGGACTAAGCACACAAGAGATTGATAGTCCAGTGGATTTCTGTTTAATTACAGCTACCACAGGCTGGATGTGGTCAGTGAAGGCTCCAGGGGTGACTTCAAGGAAACCAATTTGCCTTGGAGTCCTTCAAACGCCTCCCCAAAGGTCCCAGCTCTTTTCATATCAACACCACCCCCCTGGCTTCCCTCCATCCAGGTGTCCTGGTGGTGAACACCCTTCTGAAACAGCTCAGCTTCTTCATTACACTGATTATTAATGCACATAACCTCCAGCACTAACAAGGTGCTGTAATCCAACAGTGCAACATCAACTCCCCCTGCCCCACTGTTCCAAAGAACACCCAAACACCTCTAAAAAAACAAACTGGCAGCCAACAGGAATTGCTGCTCCTCTCACCACACAATCCTGCTCCCCCTGCAGCTGGAAAATTGCTGTAAAGTACAGGAAAATCCACACTGAAGCCACTGTTTGATGTGTGCAGAGCCATGAAGTGACAGGCTCCAGAGGGTGCATTCCCTGGAGCCTCCTTTGGGGAGTGGTGGAAGGCAGGACTGCGATTTTTGGAGACCTCTCTGTGTGCATGATTGAAAAATGAAAGGTAAAACAATCTGTATCTAATGGATGGCTGACAAGGACCTAAAAGCCTGTGAAAAGGACTGGGGTTTTGCAACATCAGTGGGGATTTTGATCCCTAAAGCTCCTGGCAGCATCGAAAAATTAAAATATCAAGTAACCCTGGTTGTTAAAAAGATCATTTGAGAGAGTTAAATAATCTTGGTTTGCATCCCTGGAGGATAAAAAACTGTCAGGAGACTGGATGTCACTTCAGATGGGAATTCCAGTGTAACCTTACTGATATTTCACTGACTCTGCATTTTAATTTTGATAAGCTTTTCTCTGGGTGGAGGTCAGAACAACTATTTCTCTGTCCATTGTTGATCTGTTTGGGAATTCAAAGGGAAGGGTGAGAGACTGCTCTGTGGAAAACAATAAAGTGGTTGTGGAGGAAAATGAATCCTGCCAAGTGGATGATAATTCCATGCTGTAGGAAAAGCATGTATCACTGTTAGAACACTCCGAACCAAAATACTGCCCTGATAATTGCAATGACTTGTTCTGCTGACTCAAAAGTGCAGGAATAAAGGAACTTCTATGATTTTTATAAATGTAAAGATCCCACTTCTGCTGCTCATTCATAGACACTGAACTATGGCCACTTGCAAAAGAATAAAGATTATTTACCCAGTGAGAATGCTATAAAATTGCCACAGCATTGTTTGGAGAGCTGCACATGAAAATAAAATTCCACAGGACAATAAAAGAGCATTAATAAAGTTAATTTTTCCTTCACAAAACAGATATTGCACACGTTTCTAAGAGGAGAATAATTGGTTCAGAAACCAAGAGCTCGCATTACACAAACATCTATTTAAATTTGTAACCAAGTATTTTACAAAATACTACTCTAGAACACAGAACTGGGCATGTTCTGGCTCTCTGCTGCCACTTTTTAACAAGCAAAGCTAAAATGATTGCTGTTTGTGGCTTTTTTTGTCATTCAAGGGACAGCTCCCACTGTCCCAGGTTATCCCAAACTCTGTCCAGCCTGGCCTTGGGCACTGCCAGGGATCCAGGGGCAGCCACAGCTGCTCTGGGCACCCTGTGCCAGGGCCTGCCCACCCTCATAAACGACTTCCAAATGCAACAAGCAATTAAATTAATATCCAGCTCACTGGAACGACACTATTTTCTCTGCGGGGATAATTAGAGATAATTAAAGAGATAATTAAAGCAGCTTTCGGAGCGCTTAATTGTGATACTGTGACAGGAGGTGGCTGGACAACCTCCACTCCCCATCCTGGAGATTGCTCAAGCCATTCCTTAAGGTTTCACATGGATCTTTTCTTAAAAAGTCAGAACTTTTCCCAACAAAAACCACTTGCAGTTGTCACTGCGAACCCAATGGAATTCCTGCAGCACCACGTGAGGTTTGCTGAGATATACTTGACCAACTGAGCATCACATTTTTAAAATACTCCTTTCCAAGCAGTTATAATTTGGGATAACAGCTCAGAATTTTGATCCCCCTCTAACAAGCTGGATATTTACACCTATGAGGTTAAGACTTCACACATGTTTTTAGAAGTGTCACACTGAAAGATTTCTAAAAACCGTGGGTTTGTGTTTTTTTTTTTTTCCTCAATAAAAATGATGAAAGTATAAAGATTTTATTAAAGCACAAGTACCTTCTTCAGCTGCTGCTCCTTAAAGCACCGCACACTCCTGGCTGGTTCAGAAATTAAGTTTTTATAGTTCTCACAAATATTGAGTCGGGACTGGGCCACCTGCACGGTGCCTTCTAAGAGGGATTTCCAAACTGAGTACATGCTCCTAAAATAATGAAACACAGAGAGGGTGTGGGAAGGAAGAAAGGGAGGTCAGGTGTTCCACTCAAAGTTTAGATTTCTAGAATCTCCTAAATGGGAAGGATCCTCCACAAGGATCAGAATCCAGCTCCTGGGCTGGTTTATGCAACAGCAGCACACATTTTTCCAAGGACTGCTTTTAAAATTGAATCGAAAGTACACTCCTTTAGGCTGAACTAGCAAATATCTCCACTTGTAACAAAAAGTTTTAATGGAAGTTGTACCAAAAAGAAAGATTTTCCTGCCTTTTTCTGTCTTGTGATTCAACTTTTTGCCAAAAACTTCTTTTTGAGCACTTGGCGATGGGGAAGGGTTTGGAGAAGATCTCTGGGATCTCATGGCATGGAAGGGAATGAGCTGCAGGTAGGAGGGGTTGGGTGTTACAGGAGTGTTTTATGTACACTTGAGACCATAATTCAGTTTATTTCTTCCTAAACACACAAACGATGCGAGGGTGCTGAAAGTCCCAAACACAAATCTGTCCATTTCTTCCTGTCTGAAATAAAACTTGTCAGAACACAAAGAAGACATTAAAACAAAGCATCTGAAAGCTTACTCCAAATATTTTAGGAGGTGCTGTTCAAAGGCTTTCAGCAAGTGAGTTATTTCTGGTTTCATGTTTTATCCACCTTTCATGTTAATGAAATAGAGTTTTGTAAACAACTGTCTCTTGCTTTGCCTCCTCCCTGCTGCCAGATTTGATCTTCACAAAGAACAGCCTCCTAAAATGAAATCTCTTCCTGTCTTTTCCTGTGCAATAATCCACACACTTATCCCTCTAACCTTCAAGTTATTTACTAAAATCTATATTCAGATACAAGCATTAATACCCAAACAGCTGCAAATTACAGTTGTCCTGTCAAGCTGTTTTGTTTCTCTCATCTTCCTAAATATTCAAGCCATAAACATCTATTTAAGACTAATCTCAGGAAAACAAAGCTTCTTTTTTAACTGGCAATACTCTACTACAAAGGAAAAAGCCAAATTAACTACAGAAAAGCGCTTGCTTCATTGTTAAGTAAAATGATGACACAAATTGAAACGATAAATACAGCGATTTTGAGACATCCAACTGGTAAATTACCTATAATCACTTCGTTCCTCAGCTCTTATTCCAAGCCAGTCCTTCTTTAAGTATTGGCTAGCCAGCTTCTGAATGCTCTGTGAAAAGAAGGGAGGGAAAAAAAGGTTTTTTAAAAAAACAGTTAAAATAACATTTCTGCTTTTATGTCAGACAAATGAAAAGCCAAAGAAGCAAACAATCTACAGCAAATGTGCAATGGCACAATCAGAGGTGGGAGTGCTGCAAGGCTCAAGTTGTCCCAGCTGTGAGAATCCCCATTTGTATTTCCCTGGATGAGGCCAGAGGGCTCCCAGAATCCAGCAAACATCTGCTCCTTTCTGAGCCCACGCTGACATGCCCAGCTTGGATCATCCAAGGCTGCAGGAGCTCTGCTGCTCCCAGGAGGAGCCTGCTACTCAGAGGATTACACCAGACAAGAGATTGACAAACGCAGCTCATCTTTAATTATTCATGTTAATTGCACCCTTCAGTCTCTGTGTTTCATTTTGCACAGCCTCGGGAAATCAATAACAACATTTTCATATTCAAGGTCAGAAAGCAGCAGGATTTCATTTGTAACCACCCAGGGAAGGGGAGCTGCTGCCACACCTGATGCCTTCAATGGCTCCCTAGAAACAGAGCCCAGACAGGAATAAAAGAATAAAGGAATAAAGGAGGGATTGATTGGAAAGGCCTTCAGAGGTACACTCTGGGCTCCAGAGGCTCCTGCCTCAGTGCATCCCAACATGGACAAGGACAACTCCCGAGTTCTTCCCACTTGGATCTCAGCATCAATTCCCCAAGCAGAAGCCAGGCAAGGATGGAATTTGCCCAGGCTTGTTCTCCTTTTTCAAGATGATGGTTCACAGTTCTTGGTCTGGGTGTTCTTGGAGAGCAAACTAGAGAGGTTTTGTTATGTCTATTTTAGCATAAGAGAACAGCACTGAACGAGCTCCAGGGAACTGCAGAGTTCCACTGGGCACTGCAGGGTTGGAGACAATATAAAAGTTCAAACCTAAGGCATCACACTGACTCTGCTCTGGCTGCTGATCCCATTTCCCTCACTGTATCGCTTTGGAATTGGGTCCCACCGACTGGAAAACACAATGTACACTGGGGACACTCACAAGTTTGGTCAGAGAGAAATTCTCCAGCTCTCAGCCCTGTTTGTGAGAAGAAGTTGCTTTCTCACAAGCAGAGCTGAGAACCAGGAGAAGTTTGTGTAAAGCATCTCAGGTGTTTCTGTAAACTGTATTTCACAAGGGGTGTTTTTTACATCTTGTTATTCCAACTTGTTCTTCTGTAACTATCCAAGGATGCTCAAGAGGGGCTCACCCAAGAACCAATGTTTGTGTGCTGCTCTAGTGACCCTGGATATCGAAAGGGCAAAATTTTCTTAATAAAGGGCTTTTTTCATCTGAAGTTCTTCTTGCTGTTTCTCGCTGTCCCCAGACTCAGTTGTGACAGTGCACAGTGGAAATCGTGGAGCTGCAGATGAGCTGGTGAACACTGAGCAGCACTCCTGGCTTTGGGCTGGGGAACCACAGCCCCATGGAACGCTCCAGGCTGGGGCACAGGGGCTGGGAAAGGATCCCTCAGGGGAGGTTTAGGTTGGATCAGAGAAAATTCCTTCCCCATAAGGAAAAGGAGAGCACAGCCACTGCCCAGGATAGTGCTGAGTCCCCATCCCTGAGGGATTTAAGAGCCCTGTGGATGTGGCACTTGGGAACATGGGTTAGTGGTGGGGGAATGGTTGGACTCAAAGACCTTGAAGATCTCTTCCATCCTAAACCATCGTGTGACTCTTCAAAAGAGCCATCACCACAGAAACACCCTCCAGCTTTAGCATGTTAGTCCACACAGCAAAGGAATGGGAGAGCTGGGTTCAAACTCACTTTCCAGCCAGGAAGAGTCAACCCCCCAGGATTATTTTGGAAGAGCAATCCTCAGGTGTGGTGTTGATTTTTTAGTGGATTGAAGAGAGATTACAGCAAAAAGTTGGAGAGAGCAATTTTTTTTTTTTAACTTGTTTTTAATTGTAGTATTTATTTTTAAAGGGAGCATTCGTAGTTTCTTAAGAGAAATCTTTTGACAGAGAATGTAAATATGAAAGATGTTTTAGTAAGGTGCTTTCCTTGACCAATGAAAGAGCTTTGTCCTTGTTTGTTTTTATATTTTGTGAGACTGTGCTGGAGAGACAGAGACACAGTCAGACAGACAGACAGACAACCTCCAGCTACCAGGCTGGAGAGAGAAAAGATTTGCTCTCTGTTATTGATAATATCTTGATAATAAAAACCTTCTAAATTTCAAACCTATGAACATGGAGTCGTTTTGTAGACATGCCCTAGAAAGAGTGCAACATCTTTCCCACACTCAGGAAGAGCCTGGGGTGAGACATCTTTGCCTCTGACTCACTCAACGAGAGGCACAACACAGTGTTATTTATTTACACTTTCCATAGCATGTTTAAGATGCAACAACCTTTTAATTACTCCTAGAAAAAATAGCAGAAGTAGCTCAAACAGCACAAGATTATATTTGTGTCTCCCCAGCCCACACAACAGTCAAAATTTATTACTCAGCTATGATTTGATCAATGTGTTCACACATAAAAATTAAATGTTGCTAATAGATCATTAGTAGAAAAGTCATGCTCCTTCATATTTCAAAAACCCCACACAAATTCCATTAGGTAGCTGTTAAAAAAATCCCACATAAAAGGAAAAATAACATTTCCTTTAACCCTGACAGAGCAATTTGTGATGAGATTTGGAGCTTTATGAGATACTTCCACCTGGTGCTACTTCTGTGTTTCCACCCCTTCTTCCTCAGACTCCATTACAAGATCTGCCTCAAGATGCTGAACAAACATCCACAATCAGGAAAAAAAAGCTCGCTGGCAGCTGAGGACAAGCTCTGCCAAAATGAAGATGCAGAAAAAGTCACAAGAGGGATAAATAAAGCTATTTTTGCCCACAGAAATCCTATCACTGATGTCAGCAAATAAACCATAACCCCAGCAGGATTAACCATTTATTTCCAACCTGAACCACGTCGGCACCAAAACCACTCAGGAGGGTGAAGAGAACAGCGAGGATAAAAGAATCCTGGAATATCCTGAGTTGGAAGGGACCCACAGGATTCCAAAGTCTAACTCCTGGCCCTGCCCAACCCAACCTGTGCCTGGGAATGTTGTCCAAACACTCCTGGAGCTCTGGCATCCATGAAAAAATCAGCACAGTTCCACATACACTCAGATTTGTATTTCCCAGGGCTGCAGCTCCTACCTGATATTCCCTATCACCACACCTCACCTCAAGTCTATTTATTGATATTCTCTAGTATCAATATTTTCTAATATCAATAAATACCACTGTGAGAGGTATTGAGGAGGAAAACAATTTAAACATATTTGCTGGAATACTCCCAAAAGGAATTAACCACTAGAAAAGGAATGAGGGACATGACCCAAACTGAAAGATCATTGTTAGAAAACTTTTAAAAAGTCATATTAATGACACTTTCCAAAGCAGTTGTAAGGTTTTTACCTGTAACAAGAACTGAGAGGTGCCTAAAAAACCTATTTTTGACAGCAGAAAGAATGACAGACAGAGCTGATGTAACACTGAGTTTTGGGACTGTCAACCAGGCACATTCAATGCTGCTTTTCACTTAAGTGGTTTCGACACCTTGCATCATTTTGATCCCTTCTCTTTGTCACAGGAGCTTTCTGACATGGTTTTTCTTTCATGATTTGGTTTGCTAAGTCCTTTTCTGGCAGGCAAACACTCCACAACAGAGAGGTTTTAGTATCTCTCTTTATTTGGCTTCTTCTGTGGGAAAAGCAAGGTTACTCCCAATTAAACTGACTTCATGGAAGTGTGGAAGCCACTTTTACTAATCAACAGCTGCAAATTAACACTCTCCATCAGCAGGCAGAAAAAGTAACAGTTTTATTATGGATAAATTCTTATCATCAGACCTTATCCATTGCTTATGTGCAGGAGAACTTTGCTTTGTTTTGCCTTTAAATGGAGAAAAAAGCATTGGCAATGTTGGATCATTGTCATTATTGATAGGTGCAGGCACAGTGGAAAATTCTGTTTTATTTCAGTGCTGCTGGTTCTTCCAAAATAAATTTGACAGCTACACCAAGACTCCTGCCACTGTAAAAACAGCCTTTTGATTGGTATCAGATATTTTCAAACCTGTATTTTTAGCTGGTTTTAGGGACCCTTGGGGGTCCCTTCCAGCTCAGAATATTCTGTGAAATGAATGAAGCAATCTGTGAAGATTGGCTGAGGATGAAGGGAAATTGAGAGACTTCCAAAAAAAGAGAGGAGAAACAAACCCCACACAACCAAAATGCAGGATGTCTACATTTCAGAGAATGCTTCTACTACAGGAATGAAGAAATGAGATGTATCCAAACCAAGACATTTCGGGTGCTTCCCTGATGCCCTCAGCTTTTTTCCTTAAACCAATGAGATTTGATACAACTTCAGTGAGCTCAGGGAGCCTGACTCCCTCAAACACAGCTCCTCAGGGCCAAAAACTCAGGAGGCAGCTTTATCAACCACACAGATGTTCTCCTCTCCAGCTTGAAGAGAAACATGGAACAGATTTTACTCAATTTCCAATCTCTTGGAAACATCTGGACAGGGAGAAGGCAGCAGAAAATGCAATGCAGTCCATGGGGTGAGGGCTCTGCTTCCTGAATACAGCAGAACCATTCTGTATCAGTGCTACATTCTCATATAATCATACAGTGGTTATTTCAAGTGATATTTTATTCACCAGGGCTAGATTCAATAAGGGTTTAATGAGAAAGAAGGGACTCAGGCAGGGATGGCAGGCAGGGATGGCAGGGATGGCATGCAGGGATGGCAGACAGGCAGGGATGGCAGGGATGGCAGGGATGGCATGCAGGGATGGCAGGGATGCCGTGCAGGGATGGCAGGGATGGCAGGGATGGCAGGCAGGGATGGCAGGGATGGCATGCAGGGATGGCAGGCAGGATGTGACGTGGCTCCATCTGCATCACAAGCTCTGTCAGACACAATCATTTCTCTGGGAGCTCACACAGGGCCCTGGGCAGCAGTGCCGTGACCAAAGCCCTGCTGCAGCACATTGGCAGTGACAACAATCCCTGCAACAGGCAGCACGTGGACCTCTCCAGTGCACCCTGGTGCCTTCCAAAAGGTGCCCTGAGTTCATCTGCACTGCCTTGAACACGGTTAGGTAAGAGATAAAGAGGTTTTCCCTGTGCCTGTAGCATTGATTGCAAAATTCCCTGGAAGCATTAGGAAAGGTTGGTGATCTCAGGGAAAAAAGCTCAGCATCCCTGACCAGGCTGCTTCTCCTTCCTCAGCATGGGATATTCCTTCATAGCTCTGCACCACTCCAATTCCAGAAAATGCAGGATTTCATTCTCTCATTCATTCACAATTTTGTTCCAAGCTGCTTCTTTTCTCTTTTTATTTTCAGGTATTTGAAACATGACAAGAAAGCAAAGGAAACAAAGTGGGAAGCTAAAAAATTCATGTACAGCAGTTAAATATCACCTCAGGCACTCCTGCAATCAGATTTAGCAAAGGAAATGTCAAAGCTCTTCTCATTCACTTTGTTCATTTGTTCAAACTATTGCTTCATTTGCAGCATCTTAATTGTCTCCAAAACAACTTGAATGAGATATAATTTAATTTTTCCTCTCTCAGCACTCCTTTTAAAAAAATCCTGGCACTAAGTTGGTTCCTTTTCTCCAAAGGTTTCACAGTTTTCATAGACAACACTCGCAGTGCTAAGACAGGAAATGATCAGAGGATAAATCCACTGCAGCCAAGCTGCCTACACCTAGAGCCAATTCTGATTTATTCATCAAAATATCCTCTAACATATTATATTCCTGACCTTTCATCAGGCCAGGATCCACAGCTAACCTAGGGATTCATATTCTGTATTACTTGGCACAAAACAAATGTTTGAAGTTTCTTTCTCTGCCTAATTATGTCTCCTTTATTAGGAGTACCCTGACAGATTTTCAGTAATAAAACCATCCTTCACTAAGCTTCCAACTGCTTTTTCTCCAAATTCTCCTGTCTTTGGCTTCCAAATTTTAGGATTTCAGGCACCAAAAAACAGTAATTGTGATCTCCATGATGTGGCACAACTTAATCACAGATAAAGTGAGCTCCACCTCTGAGCAGGTTACAGAACAGAATAAATCCAGTTACACCAACCAAGCTCAGTATTCACGTGGAGAAATTATTGCCACATTCTAAATTACATATTTTAAATTGCTACACTAGGGTTATGCTGCTATTTGGAAACATTCCAGGTTATTTTTATGGCTTTTTGCTAAACAACTCCTTTAAAAATGTCTGTGCTGATGTTCTTAGTGCACCTCCCAGTGAGTATTTATCCAGTGAGTGTATTTCAGGCAGCCTGAAGTTTAGGGACTCTCTTCTTGCAATTCTTAGCTCCACAACCCCTGAGGAGGTACAATACTCCAAACAAATAAAACCCCCCCTGGTTTTCCAGGCACCAAGTGAAGAAATCTGAGCAAAATTCCCATCTTTGGGCGTGAAAATTGGAAAACTTGACTGAAGATTGCTTTTAATCTTCAAAATACAAATGGCTCCTGTTTAAACCATCTAAAATTCTTCTTTCTTATACTTGAAATAACTTTTCCTAGATCGTGAAGCTGTTCTACATAACCTCAGAGTTCTTTTTCAGAGTTGGCTTTAAATCCCTGTGAAACTGTTAGAAAACCTCAGCAAGGGGCAGAGCCTCAGGTTGTATTACAAGATACCAAGAGGTTTCCACCACATCACTTCTCCCTGGAGCCAAAGGCACATTAGCAGCTCTGGAGAAGAAGTTTGTTTGTCTTTTGGTTCAGAAGTCTCTGTTTCCTGAGCAAATCCCATTCCTAAGAGATAAACCCAAGTCCTGGATCACATTTCGGATGGGGAACCACTGCTTCACACAGCTCCTTATAAACCAGATTTTTTCTCCACCCTACTGTACTAGACAATCTAGTTTTTGGCTAATTTTTAACTTTTAGGTAATTTTTAACAACTTTGGACCTCGATCTTTAGACAGATCTTCTAAAGCTTAAAAACAGGGAAATTTGTGAGGTCCCACAAAAGCTAAGTGCAAGGTCCTGCACTCAGGTCAGGGCAATGATAGGACACAGGGAATGGCTTTGCAGTGCCAGAGGGCAGGGATGGGTGGGATATTGGGAAGGAATTGATCCCTGGGAGGGTGGGCAGGCCCTGGCACAGGGTGCCCAGAGCAGCTGTGGCTGCCCCTGGATCCCTGGCAGTGCCCAAGGCCAGGCTGGACAACCTGGACAGGATCATGATCAGAGCCTTGGGAAAAAGCAAAGCCCCAGTTAGGACCAAAAACAAAAAGTGTAGCTTCTCAAATTCTCACCTTCCCCATAATCACCTCCATGAGTTCTGTTTTGCTGAGTGAGACCAAAACCAGACACTTCCCAGTTTTGTAATGCGTGAGGAGTGTAGAATTAAATTCTGAATTTCCCATAACTCAGATCTTGGGTGGCTGATGAAGGATGGCAAAAACCTCACCTTCCACAGTATTTTTTGGCTGTGCAGCCACTGCTCTACTAAACAGAGGGATCAGGATAGTATCTCACAGGCAAAGCCTGAACTAAGGATTAAAAATCCACACTGACCAGTTCACTGCCTCATGGAACCAGTTTAAAACTTCAGAACCAGTTCAAAAAGCAGGGAAGAGCTACAAAGGTTAAAACAAAAAAAAGTAAGGTTAAAACAGGACTGGTGAGTGACCTCTCTGTCTTGTTTCAGAGTCAAACAGCTACAAAAAATTGTATTTAAGACCAGCAAGCTGGGGCTGCAATAGTGTGGTGCTCTCATCCTCACTGTGGGACCTGGCACTGACCACAATAATAAACCATCATTAACAGTGGTCATAATTAATAAACCACAGCATGTGTAGGGTTTGGGGGTTTTTTAATAATGCAAATCAGGAGGATTCAATTTTTAAATATTTAGCATTTTGAGAGAAACCTTTCTGAATTTGTCTCACTCTGAGCAGTGCTGCCACTGAAGCTGCTCCGTGTTATTCCCTGGAAGTGTCTCCAACAGGTTCCTATTCTGTGGGAACTCCTTAATTAAAGTGGGAAATCTTAATTCACATGGTTACAAAGCACTGACACAGCTCCTGCTCTGTGGAGCACAAAGCTGGTTTTTCTCCCATCCTAAAGCACCTGGCAGATAACTCTGGAATTGGTTGTGCTTCAGGTAATATTTATTGATCAGTCTGTAACAGTGGAAGTGTTATTGCTCTGAAGTTCATCATGGTGAAGTTTTAAAATTAATTTTGAACTTGGTAATTAGCTTCTGAGCTTGGGTTTATCTTTAGAATACGGGACTTGCAATTAAGTCAGTTTTTGGCATCGATTTAATTGTGTACATCATAATTTGGGGAAAAAATAAAAACCAGCCTGAAAACACAATGCCATATTTTTAAGGAGATTGGTACATTTTGTCTGTCTGGCAAAGTTTACATGAACAAATTTTGCTCTGGAAGCATTGCAAGTATTCAGAATTCACTATTTATCAATTAAATAATTATTTAATTAGTATTTCTTGTCCATTCTGTTCAGCACTAACCCCTAAAAGTCTACTCTTAGCCATGCTGATATCAATCCTCTCTAACAGAAGATGATAATAAAAACTGTGCACAGACAGTCTGTTTATAAGTTTATAAGCTTTATAAACTTCTGTAGTTTGAGACCAACTAGCAAAGCACCTTTTCATCAAATATCTCAGGAAACACACACTGGCATCAAGAGAAATTCAGGGATGCTATGGTCACACATTCTGAGTGTCACTGGTCCCACCACGGCAGCACAAACACCTCAACCCACCCCACAGCCACCAACAGGGATTTCAACTACTCCATTTCCTGCAAGAAACTTGTCCTTGATGCCACTGAGCTTAAGGTCCCTTCTGACCAGACCCATTCCATGATTTTATCAGGAAAGGTTTGCCACTGCTCGCCTACTTACGCTCAGATCAGTGAAATAATTCAATGCAGCACAAACACTACCCAGGCAGGGAATTTAATCCCTCACCTGACAGGTTGGGTTTGTTCTGAACCACTAAATCTGTACTAAAAGTACAGTTACAAATGTCAAGGGTAGAAGACAAAGAGACCTGAATTTCTAAAAAAACAAATGAAGATGATTCACCTTGGCTGGACAATTCTTCCAGCTGAACAAACAACCCAAGTGCTCTCTGGAAACCAGAGAGACAAGTGTGCATGCTTCCATCTGCCAAGGAATTTTGGCACCACGATCCAGGCATGGAAAACAAAGGTTTGGACTTCCCAAATAAACCAGCTGGATTGATCAGGCAGCTTGAGGAGGAAGAAGTAAGAACAGAGTTGTACCTAACAACATTTTCAGCATTCGAGGTCAGCAGACACCAAAGCCACATTATTCTTCTGGTTAGTAAAGCTTGAGAATTGATGTAGAAATAGGGACTGGAGAACTCATCATTTCAGAGGAGAAAAAGAAGAATAAATACTTTGTTTCCTGGGTGAGGGGAATTCCAGCTAAGTGGTTTTTAGGAAAAATGCACATTCAGAGAAGAGCATCAAAAATGGTGGGATTGTGTCCTGCAGGGAAACACAGAAGAAAGTGGTAACCTCAAAAAATTTCAGGAGAAATGTGGTCAAGGACAGGGTTTTTTTCCAGTCTAGTCCCATCTGAGGCTGTTCCCTCTCCTCCTGTCCCTGTTCCCTGCCAGCAGAGCCTAACCCCCCCTGGCTGCCCCCTCCTGTCAGGGACTTGTGCAGAGCCACAAGGTCCCCCCTGAGCCTCCTTTGCTCCAACCTGCGCTCCTTTCCCAGCTCCCTCAGGAATTCTCCAGCTCCTTCCCAGCTCCCTTCCCTGCCCTGGACACACTCCAGCCCCTCAAGGTCCTTCTTGTCCTGAGGAGCCCAAACTGCCCCCCAGGATTGCCCCTCAGCAGTGCCAGCACAGGGGACACAATCTGGTTTGCTTTTTGTTGGGCTTTAGTTTGGTTTAGGAAAGAAGCCATTAAAACAAAGCCATTTTAGATCCCCAGAAATCCTAAAACGCTTTTGAGGGTTTTTTTTTTCCATAGGAAAAAGTAAACAATGCCCACAGTGCAGGGAAGCCACACAGAGTTTGCCATGAGAAGATGCCAGGTGAATGTAGCACACTAGAAGCACTATTGATGATTAAACTGGGTCTAAAGGAGATCACTGATACCAACACTGCCAAGGAAGGGAGCTCCAAAGCTCACACCCAGCTTTTCACAAGCACCAGTGATTTCTAGGGATTGCAGCCTTTGAAATTCCCTTAATTTACCACAGAAAATTTGCCACCTTTCCAAGACTCCACATTAACCCCGAAACACTCATTTAACAACAATAACATCTAGGGCACAGCACATTCCTTAACACCTCATATATCCTACAGGACACAGGATGTGACATCCTCATTCCTTTAGCTGAACTTTCAAAGTATTGCCTTGTATTTCCAGGGATTTGCTGTGGGTTTGTTTTGTCCTTTATAAATCAACCAGTAGCAGAGATTCAAAGGAAAATTTAAGGCTGTAGAACACAGTTATGCAAACAATATTAAGTATTTTTTGTAAAAACAAGTTTAAGGAATATCTCAGCCATCTTAAAGTGCCTTTACTAGCATTTTACAGGGTAAATTTGCTGGTTTCAGGTATGGTAGTACCTTAAATCAAGGGTATTATTTTTTAGAAAAAAAATCTCTGTTTTCCACAGGACAGAAAAGCTGGCAGCAATAATGTAAAGATGTTAAAGGTTGTGTTCATGTTCAAACATCTGTAGAAAAAAAAGAAAGGCTGCCCTAACTCAGGATACAGGTGCCAAAGCACTCACTAAGGGGAAAAACAGTCTATTAGAAAGCAATTTTTCTCTGAAGTTGGAAGGCGAGCCAACTCTACAAGAGCTGCCAAGAACATCAGAGTCCAACTCAGTTTGACTTTGTTCACATGAAAAAAGCAAAAAAGAGAAAGAAATTTCTTCCTGCTCATTTAAGAAAGAATTTAACGCAGGAGCAGTTCAGAAAAACAAAAACAAAAAAAAACATCATCAAGTCAATCAGAAAACACAGCCAGAGAAGGAAAGCTTATCTCAAAACACGGATTTTTTTCAGGGAGCTTAAAACACGGATTTATTCAGGCTCAACGTTTGCTAAGCACTGGTCCCACCCAGAGGAAGTTTTTTTACGCAGAGATTTCTCCACGTATTTCACACGTGAAACTCATGGGTTTGGTTTTGTCAGACAAACAGAACAAGTGAGCAAAGGCAGCGCCAGGGGAAAGGAACCATCTGGTCTCCACTGTGCCGACACAATAGGGACAGGCTTGAGCTTGGCAGCTCGGGATGGGGAAGCATATGGTGCATTTCCTCTCAACTGGGCACTTTCTGGCTCCCCTCGCTCCGTGTCAGAACCTTCCCAGCCCTCGTGGGCTTTGCAGGAAGCTTTGGAGATGAAGAGGAGCGCAGGGTGCCTCATGGGGAGCTGTTCTGCTGGAGGCTGAGAGGCACAGAAATCTCTGCCGTCCCTACGGATTTGGTGTGTCGGTAGTTTTGCTGCTTTCTGAAGGGATTGTGGGCACATTTTTCACCAGAGACATGCAGTGTCCTCCTATTCTATTTTCAAAATTGGTGAATTCCCAAGCCGCTTCCAGGGAGGATCCAAGGAAAACCAAAAAGGAGGGGGGGAAAAAGGGAAGACTGAAATCCTAGCAAACTAAGATTATTGGGACCAATTTGCTTGGGTTCTTATCCTTAAAAAAGCAAAGGCTCAAACCCTAGCAAACTAAGATTATTTGGACCAAATTTCTTTAGGTTCTTATTCTTAAACCAGCAAAGGCAATCTTTTATTTGTGTATTTACTGATAGTTACAAGAGAAGCTCTCGAGCCACAAGTTTATTCATGTATTAACAAAATAAACCAGAGAAGCCTGAAATTCAAAGTCTGTGCAGGTAACAGATATATTTTAAGACAAAAATAGCCAAGTACAGGAGTGAAATGAGTTCCTTGGAAAGAGGTTTGTATTTCACATAGGAGTGCTAAGAGAAAATACCTCAGGTGGTTCTGTCCAGCTCGTGTAGCACAAGGTTTTGCTACGATGATAAATGGAAGTCCTCGATTATAGTTTCGGATCAGCAAATTAAATGAGAAAAATACAGATTGCAGCAGATTTTTCTACTGTGGTTTCTGGGAGCACCAATGCCCTGGGCATGGTCAGCACTCTGTAACATCAGGCCAGGCAGAAGGACAGAGACCAGAACCTCTCAAAATCAAATACGGCAACAACAACTCAAGTCTGAGCGAAAAAATTATATGCAAAGATTAACATAATGCAAAGGAAGCGAGCCCAGGAGGGAGTGAGACCATGTCAGTCCCCAGCACAGTGATCTCAGCACATCAGCTCCTTAATTGAATCCAGGATTACACAGCAGTTACATGGAGCTGCACTGCTCCACGTGCACTACATGCAGCATTAGGTATGAGCACTGCAATTCCTATTTCCTATGGAGCAGCAGCTCTCACTTTGCAGAGATCAGTAGATATTACCTCTAATCCTTGTATCCAAAAAGATACAAGGAGAGGGAAAAATATGTGCCACTTCCATGGGTAAGTATAGCAACTACAAGGTTATTCCAACAGGAATAGCCCAGCACAAGTAAACCACAAATTATTCCTATTAAAAATGAGCTGGAGGGAAGGGGGAAACTGCATATTTCAGTCCTTAAAGTAGAAATAGTATTATCCAAAGGGTTCTATCAAGCACACCCACAGGGTGAGAAAGGAGAAATAAAGGGTGAAGGTTGAAAAGTTTTTAGGAGAAAACAATTACATTTAACACTGATATTGCAAGAGAAGCTGTGCAAGGAAGCCCCCCCAAAGTGAAAAGTCCTTGGAAAAATACATGAGTTTGATGGCCAAAAGGGAACATACAGAAAAATGTAAAGAAAAATGAATCCACACTGTAATTCAGGAAACTGTGCCACTCTTCAGAATTGAATTCAAAGAAATATGGAAGAAAATACAGGTCTAAACCCTGAAAAATATCCTTACAACAACAGAAATAAGCAATAACCCAGCTATTGAATCTGGTCATCAAAATACCTCCCAGTGTCTGTATGTATATATGTGTTATATTTGCATAGATTTATTTCTAAATACAGACATTTATATTATATTACATATATATTTATTATATTTAAGTGTATATATTTATACACCTACAGCAGCTGCACATTGACAGGAGATGAAACAGTCACATCCAAGAATATCAGCAACGTATTTAAAAATGTTTTCTTCTCCAGACAAATGCTTGACAGACTATCATTAGAAACGTCTCCTAACTTTTTAATTTGCCATTTCTAGAGGTGCCAGTGGAGTCAGTTCCTACAGACAGTGTTTTGTACAAGGAGCTCTGCACTTTATTCCTGGTTCTTGGCCTTTGTACATCTCCAGGCAAGCAGAGCCCCTCACTCTCCTGCACCTGAAACCCAGGTGGGCTTCTCCCCCTTTGCTATACCAAAGATTGGGAATATCACTGTTCTGTTAAATACTGAATTCCCAGAAGTTACTCTGCTGGAAGGTGTCTAAATAATTTCTACATCACTCATATAAACACCAAGAATACTGAAATTACACCAAGATTACTGAAATCTATTAGATATGCATTGCTTTCCTCCCTTCCCCAGCATTACATTTTTTCCAGTAAATACTATATTTATTTTAAATATTACACTGAATTAAAGGTTATATTTAATATTTAAGGTAAAAGAGCATTAAAAAGTTACCAAGTCACAAGCAAATTCAACAGAAAACAATTTAAGAACAACAAGATTTGCAAGAAAAAAATCCTGTTGTTCACTTTCTGCCTCCCAAAGGTTTTTCTGTATTCACAACACACCGAAGCTCTGAGAGATCTGAGCCAACTCTTACATTTAGGTAGCAAGACAAAGCATTAATTAATAGATGACAAAGTCATCTCTTTCTGGATTCTCTGGCACTCCTCAAAGGAAAATCATTTCTAAGCTCAATCTCGGCCTCACAGAGAGCCCTGAAAGGTTAAACAAAACCCTCTTCAGTCAAAACGCTTACAACCCTTAAGACAGCAAGCTATAAATTATTAAGTAGCTTGTCTAATTGCTTCATGATGGCATCCAAAGATTCCAGTGCCCCCCACCCCCATCCCAAGACGCAATTCCAGCTGGATGCACTTTCAACACAGACCATTATTCACCAGAGTCCGCTCTAATGTTAAAATGAGGTACCAGAGGTCAGGCTCCTAATCAGAAAACAAAGAGTGAGATTCCCATACCCACATCACATCCTAAATCTTGGAGCTCCATCAGCGAGCTGACAACTGGAAAACCTAAGAAACCTCATCAATAAGTAATGGGGAAAAGGGATCAGATTGCACTCGACAGCCCAACTTTAAATCCTCCAAATTCAGTCCTATCTGGAGAAATGCTCCCATAAACACTGCTCTGATCTGTGGCTGTAAATCAGAAACTTAGGCTATGAATTAGGGAACTTTCAGGTCTTCACTCAGTGGGCGAGAGTATAAAATGTGAAATCAATTCCCAGTTATTACAGCAGAGAGAGGCAAAGCAGGAAAAAAACCAGCAAAAGATTAAAAAAAAATATATCCAGATCATCAACATGCCCCCATTTTCCAATTCACTGCTTTGCTGAACTTTAAACACCACATTTCAGGCAGAGAAAACACACCTTTAATGGCTCAGGGTTTACAAACCTTAGCAGGGATTGCAAATCAAACAAAACAGCTCTTTTTTTAACTGTGTTATAGTAACAGCACTCATGATTTTATCAAATACATCTCCAAATCATCCATTTGCACAAAATGAAAAGGGATGTGCAAATTTTAACTGCTGAAGTAGGAAGACTTGGCTTTACACTTCCTAATTTGCAGACAATCAATATTTATTCCTTGCTGCCTGTAATGACATTAGTTTTTATTCCAGCAAAGCACAACTGCCTGATTTTAATGTTCCCCCTCAGCAAAAGATCCATGGCAGATTCTTTGGGAGATATTCCCAGCTTATTTTAAACCAACCCTGCTGACTGACAGCTACCTCAGGGACTCATGAGCCATCTTCCTGAGCAGTTTCCAGACCCAACTCCGTAATAATTCCAATAATATTTCAAAGCTGATAGAGCTGACACATAAATCAATGATAGCAACGTACAATATTCACTCCAAGCACTCCCAAATGGTTGCTAACTAAGGGGAATAAAAGAGCAGGAGGAGCTCTGGACCCAATCCATGGGACACGTGCACCAGGAATGGGGCAGAAGCAAGGTAGGGCAATGTCCCTGGTGGATGTTCTTGTCTCAGGAATGTAACTGCAGGAGCAGCTGCTGACTGATAAAACTCCCATCCTCATTTCTGCTGCCATCAAACAGCAAAGCAGAAATGCCATGGGCACTGCTGAGCTGAGCAAGGGCTCAAAAGCACAGTTAAAATAATAACAATGTGCTTTGGGTCAGTGCTGCTCTTACCTTTAACTGCTCTGGGAAAGAATAAAACCATGTCCCTCTGGTTTGTAATTCAGCAATGGTTACTTGGCTGAACTTTGGTCAGTTGTTTTTTAGTACAGGCAATAAAAGATACAAATATGGATGTAAAATGGGTGATACGGAAATCTTACTGTCCAGGTTAACCTCCATGTTATTTATGGCCAAAAGAAAGTACAGGAGGGTTTGTTCTGCTTTCTCATAACGCAGCAATCGAAACTCAGTCTTGGGGCAAAGGTTGAGGTTCAATAAAATGTGGCACCCAGAGTTTGTCCTTCCCACACCTTGGCTGGCAAAAGCCCCAAACCTGCTCACAGGGACACAGTCTCTTTCTGCCCCTTTAAAAGCAGGAATTACAAATAGTTTTTTATGATTTCAGTGACAGGGGTACAAGAGATCAAGGACTAACACTGAGACATGCAAAAGTCAAATATGTGAACAGTGACCAAGCTTCATTCTCGTGCTGAAGCCCTGGCAGGGGTGGTGTCCTCAGCACCCTCCTCTTCTTCCTTCCCTAAGAGCCCAATTGTTTAATTAATTGTTTTACATAGGTGAAATGGACCATTAGAAACCATTAGACAACACTTAATTTATCATTTATACAAGGATGAATGCAAATAATTTTGAGGTTTGGGGTTGCTTTTTTTTTTTCCCTTCCCACACCCCTGATTAATATTCATGAGGATAATTTCACAAAGGCAGTTACAAAACTAAGTCGGAGGCAGCTTGAAAATATAGTTGTGCTAAGAGAGAAAGAGGAAACCCCGTCCCCCCTGCCCACCCCCGCCAGGGGGGATTTAAACCCAACGCAAACACTGACCCAACGATGGGGTTTTATAATATTTTAATCGAGTTATTCATGACACAAAAAATATCACTGTGGAAAAGCAGATAACGTTATACAAAAGCTAAGTTCATTTGTTCTGGACAGGTGGCCAGTCTGCAACTCCGTGCCGGCATCCAAAGCCCGCCCACAATAGCACTAAAGACGATTATGCAAATGCTCCCCATTCCCTGCTATTTTCCCAGGAATGGGAGAAGGGCTCCATGTGGAAGAAGCAATTGTTTCCCAGTCATGTGGAAAACAAACCAAGAGAAAGAAGGGAGGGAATGTGAACGGAAGATAGCAACACATCCCCTCCGAGGCGGGAGATGCCGGCAGTGATGCTAAGGGAGCGCGGATAGCAGGGGTCAGAGCCCCAGTGCAGAGCCCAGGAAATGTATTCTTCGTACTATTCTACGTTTGCCTTGTGTTCTGCCACGGGACAAAGCAGCTGAGAGATGGCAGCTCTGCTTCGGCTGGAATGCAGCGCTCCAGTGGGAGAGCTGGAGAGAGAGGGAGGTTTGGAGAAGAAGATGGGCAGGATGTCATTGGGAAATCTGGGACCTGCCTGGAGCCCGGCAGAGCTTTCTCCAATTCCACGTCTTGGTCACAGATTAAGTAGAAAACAAATGTGGAATCTAAGACAATGAATCAGCTCCATTTCAGTCCTCCAGTGATTAATAATTTTAATGTATTTTACTAAAATACGCTGATGGAAGGGAAGTAAAATTTATCCTTAAAAACTACTAGAATGTTTCTTATCTTTCAAGCACAGTTCTTCAAAGCCTATGGCTTGAAGCACCCATTTTTTTATCAAATGCTTTTCACCTCTCCCAAAACCTATCTAAGTTCTTGTCTAGATAAATCAGCTCTCCTGCTGTCCCACTGAACCCCAGGATTCAGCAGGACACAAAAGGACTGCAGGCAAATGAACCTGATCCAAGTAACCAGCAGCCTGCAACTTTATTAATTGCAAGTTAGGTGTGACTAATTATAATTCTAAGGGCAGGACTTTCCCTTTCCACAGAGCACCAGGTATTAAATGGATGCAGAGCAGCATTAATGGGTCAGAAGCTGTCATGGATGAACAACCTGTGCCATTAGCACTGACTTTTACACAGGCTGAGGATTCAGCTCCACAGCTGAATTCTTTATTCCTCCTTTTATTGCAGAAGCTGTGGCTGCCCCTGGATCCCTGGAAGTGCCTAAGGCCAGGTTGGACAGAGCTTGGAGCAGCCTGGGATAAAGGAAGCTGTCCCTGCCCATAGCAGGGGGGTGGAACTGGATGAGCTTCAAGGTCCCTTCCAACACACTCCAGTCTGCAACTCTGATTCCAAAGGAATGAGGTTTCTACAGCTGGTATCAGGAGACTAAAGTAAGAAATAATAATCTGGTCGGCTTTGCTCAAATAAAAATGAAATCAAATTAAAATCTTCCCTCGTTCCTCAAAAAAGGACGTGCCCATCAAAGTTAGAGTGCCCCTCCAAATGTTTGTTGAATATAATTTAGAGGAGCAGTGTTAGGGATAATCCATATTTAAAAACCAACACCTCCTTTGCTTCACAGGTTTTCACCCTATTCCAGCCATGTAATCTGATATAGTAAAGAAAAAAAGTTTATATAGGAGGCAGTTACCTTTTTTTAAAATTTTACAAGTACAGCTTTTCAGAACGTATTTTTTTATGCTTCTTTTTGTTTCACCTCAACATCCCCTAATGCTTGAACCAAGTTTCTGAAGCCCACATGCTTTGTTTTCCCACTTGACAGAAATTTGGCTCTGTTTCCATCACCACTTCTTTTCCATTCAGATCCCAAAAACTTTACAGTGAACTTCAATTCCAAAGAATTTCTTGGGCAGTTTCTGACATTGCTTTAAAGAGATTTAATCATATCCTCCTTCCATCAGTGATATTGTTGTTACTTTTCCTCATTCAACAGAATTTACAAGTAAATTGTGGAGACTCTTGCTCATGTGTTCCTCACATGTGCACAGCCTTTACTGTGTCTCCTGCCTGGCTGGAATTCCTCCAGGATTATTCTGACACCCAGAATTCATATTCTCCCTTTTGCTGCCAAGATATTGAGTGCTTTGCATTTCCAGTAACTCCACTGTTTTCTCTCCCTCTTTCCTTGAGGAATCTCCTCTGGGATCAGCCTATCTCTTGGCTTCTGGGCACTCTGTAAATCTTCCAAATATCTTTCACCCCCCCATTTGTGTTCAATTATCACCTGTCTTTCAGCACTGACACCTTTGATTCCACTGCTCCACTCCAGGCTTCTCTTACCTTGCCACACCACTCAGTGTTTCTCTACACACTCTTCTGACCATTCTTACCCCACCCAGGCATTTCTGTATTTCCATTTTCAACACCAATTCTGATCTATCTCATCAATCTCCTTTTTTTTTCTTTCCCCCCTTCAATTTCTAACACTTCCCACCTCTATTTCTTTGTCTTGGCCTGGGAACACAAAACTTTATCAGCCACTGCAATAATCTCATTTTTTATGCTGTTCCACAGCTCTTCACCATTCACTTCTTTCACCAGGGACAGAATTCCTCCCCCCAGCTCCTTTGTTTTCATTCCTGTATCTGGCTCTTTCCATCTGTGCTTATCGTAGATCTTCATCCCTGACACTTTTTTGGTTGCTCTCAGCTCTGCTGCTGCCAACACTCACTCGAGCTCTGGAGGTAACTCTGGGAGAGAGGAAGCCTTCGACAGCCCCAGGAACATTCCCTGATTTACTGCAAACTCCCTCTGGATTGCCAATCCTTATTCACTGTCAGGTGCAATTCACTGAGCCTTTAGAGGACGAGGTTTATTCGGAGACTGAACTTTATGTTCGCTCAGGAAAATCATCAGGAAACTTCAGAGAGAGTTAAAATAGTGAGCACAAGCATGGCTAAAACAATATACACATTCCCTATTTTAATTAAAGCATGCCTGCAGGCCATGCCATTGATTTTGGCATATGAGAATACCACTACCAGCTTAATATATGATGGTGCATAATTGGATTGTAGTAAAAGTTCTGCTCTTTCATTTAGTAGATTTTAGAGACTAATTATTACTGGTCTCCTGTTCCAGGTATTCACAACATTGATGGAAGGACAAAAAGCATTTAGGACATAAGAAGGAGGACAGAGACAATACTGTTCACTAAAGGGGGAACAAATCTAGCCTGCTTTAGTAGAGTCCACCCCACAGTCTTCTCCCCATGACATTTTTCCTGCCCAAAATTCCCATAACCACGACCAGAAATCCCAACACCGAGATGCCACAATGCTGCTTTCACTTTTCCCTCCCAGGACTGTGTTTCTTCAGCATCCCAGGGCACAGCACTGGGTGTACATCCCTAAATTGTGCCTGCCCCTGGATCCCTGGAAGTGCCCAAGGCTGGGTTGGACAGGGCTTGGAGCAATCTGGGATAGGATAAAGGTGTCCCTGCTTTAAGGTTGCTTCCCATCCAAAGCATTGCACAATTTGATGATAACACAGATGTTCCTCCCCCTCCTCCTTTGCAATTCCTTGCCAAATCCGTGTGATTAAAGGACCCTTGGTGATTTACAGAGCCAGGGACATGCCCTGGCTCCAGCACATGCTCACCAACCCTTACAGGCCCTTACAGGCACTCACATCAGCCTCAGCCTTTCCCAAAAAATAACAGGCGCTTAAAAAAATAAGAAAAGGAAGCAGTAATAAAAAATTTTAACAAATTATCCTTCAAAACTCAGTTCCAAATCACTGCTTTTTCTTATTTCCATCATTATTATACCTAAAAAAAACCCTTTCTAAAAAAAAACATTTTCTCCTTCTCTGGCATAGAATTATGTGATTAATTTAGCATATAATTAACACACGTTTGTCAACTCCTTGTTTCACTGTAGGCCTCCAGCACAGTATTTTCTGTACAGCTCCACAGATAGAGGCACCATTCATTATTCAAAGGTTTCTTTGCTGCAAACCAAAGATGTTCTGGTAAATAACAGCTTTGGACTCATTACAAGGTGAGTCATGTTTGAGTTTCCAGTCGTCACAGGTAACTTAGTTATTCATTCTTAAAATATTTTTGCTCCTTGCATATTAATTCAGAACTGTGCAGAGAAAAACCTTTGCTACAAGTCACAGGGAAAAGAGGAAAAAGAAATTCATTGTAAATTATCAGCTGCTCCTGGGAGACAGAGACACTGCAGTGTGCCAAGTCAAATTAATCCCAGACACAAAGATGTGAATAAAGCTTTAAAACTGAGATCAAGCAGGGAAATTAAATAGATCACTCCGAAAAAATAAAACTAACTTCATTTGGTACTGTATTTTATACACTGGCCAGCGTGTGTTTAGAATTCCATGGTTTTGCAAAGGCAAATGCTCTTCACAGGAATGCCTGAAGCCAAAAAGAAGCCAATGCTGACACAGAGCCTGGAGAATGCAGATGGGCTTTCTCAAGTCTTGTTTTAAGCAAACACATCAAGAGCAAATTTCTCCTAAGGAAAACCAATGAAATCTGGTTTAAAAAGATCTGAAACAGAATCAGAACCAAAGTGAACTGCATTCATATTTAAATCAGCATTGGTAGATGATTGATTTTAAAAAACAACTTTTATTTAGCCCAGGGCAAGCTTCAAATTTGCAGTCTGGGCTCATCTTTCCACTCCAACCTTTTTTTATCCCATTTTTCTTGAAATAAACCACATGTTTCTGAACACAAGACATCAAGCTCGGCTCTGATGTGACTTATTAACTTCCACAGGGCTGGGTCATTAGAAAACATTTATATATTGCTGCAAACGTACACAGGGCTCCACAAACACAGAAGGGAACAGATTCCCTACCTGGAAGCACTTGCAACACAAATAAAGCCACCATGAGCCAGGGTAAATCAGAGATCAGTGTGACCTGGCAGCTGCAGAAATCAGGGGCACAGAACGGGGACATTGAGGGCAAAATAGGCAAGAGATGGAGAGAAATGAACTAAAACCTTGTGAAAAGTGAATACACAAGGGCTTGGTGCTTGAAAGCTTCACAGACAAGGAAGTGAAGTGTAAAAAATTAAACAGAAAAATGCTCTGTATCAAATATTTCCATAAACATTGGAAGGAAGTTTTAGTTCAAGTCATTTCATTGCTACGTAAGGGATTTTAGTACTTTGACAACTGAGAAAGACATTCTGGCACTAATACAGAGGCAAAAATGAATCAAAACATACATGAAACATGAAAAAATCATCACTGAGAAAGATGACATCTCCCTCTTTTCCTAATTTGTTTGGGAAAGGAAGACAAAAAGGCAGATTTAGAAGTTAAAAACAAATATAGTGCTGGTTAAAGGCAGGGAAGATCTACCCACAAGGGCACTGAAATCACAACACTGAATACAGCAAAAGAAGATTCACTGAAAGCAGCAATATGAGATATTCAATTCAAGAAAAGCCAAGGATGACCAAAAAACTGATTCAGCTACGGCAAAGCTTTCTGAAAAAATCAAGAATCATAAAAACAAAGACATCACCTAAAAACACAGAGACAGAAACCCACCTTAGCAGCAGCACAGCAATGATTTAATGAGCCCCCATGCCAGCAGGGATAATTATAAAATAATGTGGCACCGTGTGGTATTGATGTAAATGAGGGGCAATGCATGGCCCTCAATTGCTTCTCACCTTTAAACAATATCCTAAAACCATGCAGGGTTTTGGTTTGTACCCCATTCTTTTGCTTCCTGTGAAACCTGATCACAACTCATCATCCCTTACAAAAACCACTTGCACAAGGTCACCTTGGCACTGGAGCTGCTCTGTGGATTTTTATTTTTATTACTATTTGGTAGTGGATCTGCACAGCCAAGCAAATACATCTTCCAGACACTCTGAAAGGCAGCAGTGGCAGCTCTTCATTTTGTTTGTCATTCCCTACTCCCACAACAGGGAAATTTCTGGGCACCTTGCCAAATTATATTTAATTAAAAGCTCCTCTGCTTTGTGATTCCTTAGTAACTTGGTTACCAGCTCCATCGACCACTTACACAGGGAAAGGAATTTAATATAAAAGTGGTTTTCTCTGGTGTTTACAGAACTGGGGACAGTACAATTTGGAGTGGGGAGACAGCTGGCACTGCAGTTAGAGAGGGAAAACACTGAGAAAGTTGAGACACAAAAAGCCCAAATCAATGGAGGACACTGATGCTGTACAAATGCTATTTATTTGAGCTTATCAGCTGGCAAACCAAAGTGCTTTCTGCAGCAAGAGAGGAAGTTCTCCCTCAGTACCTGGATAATGATTTAGTATTAATACCTCAATAATCCATCATGTCCTGTGTTGAAGTCTGATTTCAAAAAGAAGGAAAAAGATCTTTCATTAAAAGGAAATCCCCTGCACTCAAAGGAGAGTTCATTAAACACATCCTGATCAGATACACACCCGTGGAAGCTACAGATAATCCTTGGATAGTGAAGGCTGGCTGAAGAACTCACCAGTTTATTTCAAGGCTGGGCTGGCTCTTAATTTTAAATGGTGGAAAAATATCTCTGATCCTATCAGGAGCCCATGGTCATGGATTTAAACACATGACATATCAAAAAGGGTGAGTGGCCTCCCTGATGCCCCGAGTGCAGTGTGGGATTTACAGCCCACAAAACCACCTCCAAGTGACTCAGTGCAGCAGCCAAATGAGTTCCTGAGGATTTTTCCCTGAATTTGGTAAAGAAAAATGAATTTCAGCCTCACAAGTCTGAGAAGAATAAAGGTGATACCTCTAGAAGAGCTGCCACTGTGCTTTCGATCCTAACTCCAAATAAAGGAAAACCATACAAAATTATGGGACAGGCTTGGGTACACACTCACTGCTATGTTCTCTTTACATGAAGATGCTTTTTAAATGTGCTGAACACTTAAAGCTTTAGCCACAAAGAGAAAAAATAATCATAAAATATCCAAAATTCACTGAATATATCAGAACAAAATTCCCACATGCCCTACACCCCTGCTGAACACACAAAGGCTGATTCCATCAGCCAAGCCACATCCCTGCTCCCACCAAGGCTAAATTCCAGCAGTGCTTCCTCAGCATGTCCTAATCCTGCCATGAATCAGCAAACATTTCACGCTCCTGGACCTGGATAAACTGCAAGGATAATCAGGGAGAGGCTCTGTCAAACACTACATCAGAAAGTGGCTCAAAGAGTAAATCTGTTTATTCCTGTTATATACAACTCTGGGAGGACTGGAGGTGGTGGAATTTTACAGCTGGCTTCAAGAGAAAAATATCACTGTTCAGTGAAAAGAAATGTTTGTGAAGCAGAGAGTATTTTATTTTTAATGATACCACTCAAATTTAGCTACATTCAATGTCTGCATTTGGAAGCTGAGCCTCACTTCAGCTCTGTGGCTTCCCAAGAAGCACACACGATTTAGGAGCTGAAATTATTTCCCTGGAGGTTGTTTGCAGCATTTCTCCTTTCTAAGTTCTTTGCCTCATTTCTTAACACCTCACACACATAGGGGAAAAACCCAAACAAAAACTGTAGATAAGCCATATTAACTTGAAAAACATGTAGTGTGAGGGGTTTTTTTAAAGATTCTAGAGCTCAATTTACTAACACACAGCAAAAACCCTTTTTCTCAGGGATTTCTCCCCAGAAAGAGGTTTGAAGAGAAATAAAGGAGTCATGGTACAAGCATGAAGGTCACCTTAAAGCCAGTGACAAGATCCACTGCTAAAAAAATAAACACCACCCATCCACCCCAACCCCACCATTTTCACCATTCATTGATGTGTAATTATTGCTAGAGAGGAAATCAACTTTGAAGTCAAGAATTATCACTTCTTAATCTTCAGCCACAGAATATTGGGTGTTTGGAATCACAAGGATCACAAAGTTCTTTGTTATTTGGAGGAAAAGAAGATCAATTTCTACCACATAGAATCAATATTCTATGTATTTTGCATTCTTTTTCTCTCAGCTCTTTGCAGGGGTAAAAAAAAAAAAAACGACAGGGTGTAGTTTTAGCAACATCTCAGTATTTCCTCAAGGTATTTTCTAAGAATCCCTGGTGGAACAATCAACCAAAACCCTCCTGCAGGAGACTTCCCAGAAGCTGCCTGCACCTGGGATCACATTTCCACATTTTGTTATGTGAGGGGGATTTTGCTTCCTAAAGGTCTAACACACGACCTGGAGGCTCCAAGGATAATCAGGAAGAAGCATTTTGATGTGTTCCAGCTGTTTCTGACTCTCCACGACCCCTTTTCAACTACAGCAAGGGTTAAGCAGCTGCTGAACAGAGACCTCCACACCTTTCCCTAAATGGAAAGCTGTGTTTAAAGGAGCTTTGGGATCTGCAGAGAAGCTTCCCTTGGCCATCATTTAGGAGAAAACTTTTCAATCCCAACTCTGAGGAACAACTGATAAACTTGGTCATGGCTCTGGGGTGTCCTCACTTCCCAGACTTTGGATGGCAGAGCAGAGGTGAGTTGTGGCCCTGCAGGATTTTCTATCCCTTCACAGCAGCAGATGCTTATTTACAGCATCTTTTCAAAACCCAAGCCCTAAAAACACCTGCACTGACCCAAAATTTGCCTTCCCCCCTCAATTTTCACCAAATATCCTTATTTGAATATGTATATATAGAAAATATAACAGCTTGTGTTATTATTCTTATATAAAAGTAAAGAATTTTAGCTTTATAATAGCTGCATAATCAAAAACTCTTTTTAAAACAGGACACAGTGTATTACCTGCATTATTCACTTTTATAAACACAGAAGAAATAATCCTGCTACAAATCCCAGCCCCAAACACATTTACTGGAGGGTATTCATAGAGATGCTTTGCTCTGCCTTAAGTGAACATAAATTATCAGGCAAAACAAGACCAGAAAGCCAACACGAGACAGAAAATATCTTTCAAGACGCTGCTATAAATACAAGAAAACCCCATGTGATAGGAAAAATGCAAATTTTTGGCCAGCCTATTTGGATAGACAATCAAAAAGCAAACACATATGTACCTGGCATCCTGAAGAGAAATAAATCCAGGAAACCCAGGAGCTCAAGAATTTCACATCTCAAAAAATGTGACCAGCCCTTGGTATTTTTATTTTTTTTAAATTACCTCTTTATGGCTTGTGAAGGTAAAAAAAAAGCTTTGAGCCATATTTGGACACAAGCAGAGCTAAGAAAACCAGTGCTGAGACTTTTTTTTTCATAAATCTGTAGGCTTCCTCCTACTCAATTAGTTTCTGTTTGCAACCAGTATGAAACATGCTTTTATTTTTGTTGAAAATATGACAAACTACCCTTTAAACTGCAAAAGGCAGTGCAGAGTATATTGCTGGTGAAATGAGCAGCAGGCAGGGTTATCAGCCTAGCAGAAAACATGGAGTAATATTGAAAATTAAAAAAGGGATAGCAGGAATAACTATAAAATCATCAACACAATCCTGGTGACTGAAAGGAATGCTTTACATCTATAAATTAAAATGCAAGTCAGTGTTAAGGTTCTGTTCCTGCACTGTACCTACACTGGATTTTCCCTTCATGAGTGTTTAGGGATGATAATGATGCTGTCACTAACTTGCCCAAACCACATTTTAAAATGTTTTCTCAACAAAACAGAATTTGTTTCTAAATATATGGAACTCTCCCCATACAAAGCTTGTTGCACTGAGTTATTTTATTTTCCATGCAAAAAACTGAAAACGATTCATAAGTGATTTCATGGATAACCAACAGGATCCAACCAAACACTACTGAAACAAGACTGCACCAATCCAGCAATCAGGTGGAGCCCATATGAGATGCCAGCCCCTGATAGCTTTCCAAAATCCAGCTGGACAAGCATTTTCCCTTATCTAAAGCACCAAGATGTTCAAATATTGTGATTTATTCATTCAAGAACAACGTGGAAGGGAACGACCCAGCTGAGCCTCGCTGCTGGCCACACACACCATACACCAGAACAATAAATGTTTGAGGCAATACTTTGGAGAACTCTCAGAAATAATCCCTAGGATCTGGAAGCTGATGAGGTTTCATTTCTCCCTCCTCTTTTTTTGAGAGTGTAAGCTGGTGAAAGGCCTTTATCTGTATAAAGCTGAACAAGTCAGCCACTGCGGATGCAGGGTCTGACACTGAATAATCATTATGGGGAGATTTGACTTAAACATTCTCTGTTGGGTTGTTTGGGGTTTTTTTTTTTAAGCTGTCAACACACTGTGGTTTATCCAGGTCAGAAAGCAAACCTCCGAGGCTGAGAAGAGGAAGAAGGGAGTATAGTTTTAAAAATAGTTAAGAACACATCTACTGTGCCCTTTAAATAATCCTCTAAGACAGCTTCAGTAGCCAAGAAGCTCTGCCCAGTTCTCCTTCCATCCATCTAATGAGCTCCTGAGGGTCCAAGGTGAGATCTGGATCCCTGGGGTCAGGGATTGCTCTAGCATGAAAAGGATGACAGGCTGCTTCTGCAAGCCCCTGTTCAGGCCTTTTTACAGTGTGAACACAAGTTTATGTGTTTAATTATTGAATAAAGTGAGCTCTTCCTTGTTTGTTTGTTTTTTATTTAACCAACGGAGACCTTTTCAACAGTAGAATTAAGGTAACATGGTCTGAGAAACATGAACAGGAAGAATAACGTTTCAGAAATGTCACTGCCTAAAATAAAGTCACACATAGCCAAAAACCACTTTAGTTCCTGTGCAGAAGGTGCAATCAAACAGCTTTTAAAGTCCCACAGAAGAAAGGAACACCAAGTCCTATGAATTACTTCTGTGTGCCCAACATTTGGCAACCAGCTGAACTGCAGAAAACTTCATCAGCTGAATTAACCAACTGAACTATACAAAGAATGAAGCTCTACATACCTTTATTTTGATGTGGTTTATTTTTTTAAACCAACATTTTCTTTTTAATTACACTCTCCTGAGCACCATTTTCAGGCAAACTGGTGATGGCTAAGTTATGGTCTTCTGATTGCCAACAGAGAAGAGGATATTGGATATAAAGGAGTTTTTTTCAACTGATGGCTCCAGAACAAATGCAAGGCTACCAAAGAAGGTGCAGAAATGCAAATAAAGGCAAAAGAAAGTTAAGAGATAAACACCTTTTGACTTGTTTATGGCCTGCTAGAAAATCCAAGGAAGGGATGATGGGTGATGTTCATGAACCAACTATTTGCCTTCTTACCTTTGGGGATTTAAAAGTCCCCAAACAAACACTCCCCCAACATACACCCAGAGCATTTCTGGGCACACTGACTACTTATAGATCCCTGCACAGCAACAGACCAGGAGTGCTCTGCAAACCAGGGTGCACTTCCTGAGGAACTGATACCAACCCAAAAGCTGGGAGGAGAACATGGCACAGCCATTACCAGGGAAAACAGAGCAGGAAAAACAGCCAAGGAGGTGGCTCGGGTAGGGCATGGGCTCTCAAACAGCCCTGAGAACAAAGACACATCTTTCCTGAGGAATGCAGTGTGGGAACCAACATGCTTCAAGATTTTCCATGTTTAAAAGAGCTAAGGGCCTCACCAAACTACAGTTTTGACCAAGAGGTTGGAAGGAAACCTCCAGGAATCTCCTCCACCCAAAGAACTCCAAGATGAATGTGAGATGTGTAGGAGGGGTGGAAAGCTAGGAGATGGAAGAGTATTGTATTCCCAGGACAAGATTTAAGGACAGACGTGGCAAAGGAACCCAAAGAGAGGTGGAGAAGCCTTGGCAGGGTATGGCTGGCACGGACTCATGACTCAGCGCTGGCGTTGCTGCTACTCCGGAGGCCCAAAGTTTCCACTTTGCTTATTTTTAAAGCCTTGAGTTGTGACTTGCCTGCCCTCTTAAATCCCAGGAAAAAGCAAGGCAGCTGCTGGGAAGCATGACTGGGTTGAACGTGTTAGGAAAGAGCTGAGAGGCTGAGGCAGCTTGAGAAAAACTGAGGCAGCAGAGAAAAAATGATGCCCACAGAAGCAACTGACAGCTAACTCCACAGGCTGCAGCATCCACTGCCTGGATCACTGGTGGAGCTGGATGGCCAAGCCAAGAGCAGCCCTGAAGAATAAACTTTTTCATCTGCAGGCAGAACCACTTACAAGGATCCAAATTCCGAGCCCTGGATGCTTCTGAGCACAGTAATCGGAAAGAAAAATAACAGCTAAAAGCAGGCTCAGAGAAACTTCCTTGCATCAGTTCAGCAAAAAATGGAGTTTCTTTATGAAGGGCTTTCTTTGTAGGAATAGAGTAATTCTAAGCTTAGCAGCCCCTTTATAAGGAACTAGATGTTTTCACTGAAAATAGAAGCTGACAGTCCTCCTCTGTTCTTAGAGAAATATTATTTTAACCTAAAGAATTCCATAAAAACTGCAGCAGATAGCTTAGCATTTTTAAAAGGCTGCCTTTTAAAATTCTTTTTCAATGGACTAATACTGCAGTGTAGGGCATTTTCATTTTTCTTCTACCCGAACAGCCAGTGAGACAAGACCAAAATCAGATATCCCAGTTTTTTCCCCCCACTTTAAGTTCTGACATGTGTGTTTCTTGGAGACAGAAAAGTACACGAACAACTGAATGCAAAATCTACATAAAAAGAGAAGGTCAATGATAATATTGTTTGGAATGTCACTCATAGACCCAGAGTCTTTGTTCCAGGCAAAGTATATTATATTAAATGTTAAACGGACATTTAATATAGAGAATTCTAAAGAGCTTCTTGTTTGGGGGGAAAAAGGGAAACGTGCACTAAGAGGTTGAACTGTGACAAGTGCAGAATAGTATCAATAATCCCATTATAACACCTGATTTGTCAAACTTGTCTCTACAAGTTATTCTAAAATCCACAATGGTGTTCCTAACCATTTATGAAATGGAGCAGATCAGTCTTTGTGGCCTTCACGGCCACTGATTCTCCATGCTTTGTGGGGAAGAATGGCCTGAATAGCCACAGAGTCCTACACTTCATTTTCCTGCCCCCCTTATGGATATCCTGGTGCTTTGAATGGAGAGCAGAATCCAAAGGTAGCACCAGGCAGGTGTTTTCTTTCTGGCAGCAGTAAGTTCTGTTGATGCATTGTGCACCATCATGGCTGAAAGGACCAGACCAGGTCATCAATATGCATGATCTCCACACCGGGCAGAGACCAGGCAGCACTAGGGATCCTCTCCCAAAAAATGGGAAGTCAGTCGTGCTGAGATTTCAAACAAACTGTAACACAACAGTCCAGGCTCCAGGTATATCTGAAATCACACATCCCACACTAAATATGAGATTTTTCAGGGATAAGCCAAGGAAAAAATACTTAAAAGTAATTTCTCATAATTGAGGTCAAAGCACAGGTCTTCCTCTGAGTATTTTTACCTAATGAATCCAAAGCTCGTTTAGAAAACACCAGTGATTATCCAAAAGAAATATCCTAAATTAAGTCACAAAATCCCAGAATGCTTGGGTTGCACGGGACCTTAGAGATCACCTAACTCCATGGGCAGGGACACCTTCCACTGTCCCAGGCTGCTCCAAGCCTCATCCAACCTGGCCTCGGACACTGCCAGGGATCCAGGGGCAGCCACAGCTGCTCTGGGCACTCTGTGCCAGGGCCTGCCCACCCTCCCAGGGAACAATTCATGGGTATCAAGCAAAGACATCATCTCCAAGCAAGTATCAGCTCCTTCTGAAGGCTCCAAACCCTCCCTGGTTTCCAAGGTCCATGGAAGAGCAGGATGAAGCCCATGGAAAGCAGCACCATTTGTTTACAAGCCAACCTGCCTGACATGATTGTCTATGACAGACAGGAGCAAGATCCCAAAGGAGGGAAACTAAGGAGCCTCCCAGCCCCTAAGGATCCATGGGGGAATACCACTCAGTGCAGGAATGGGCCTGAACGGATTTTTTGCTCTTGGATCCAGAGGGTTCTTGGATACAGCTTTTCCCCTTCCCCCCTGGGGCTGTGCCAACCAGGCTTTAGGGAGTATCATCCAAAAAAAAGTCACACATGAAGCTCGTGTGGGTCTGCTGCCTTCTCCTAAAGAAATTCCTACACTGGGAATGGCAGAATATCCAAGCCAAACCTTGGATCATAGGATTTCAGGAGCTGTTCCCTCTGTACAAGCAAGAAATGAACTCTGCTAAGAGAAGGAGGTACCACATTCACACAGCCAGCACTGGGGAAAAAGGAATGTGCATAACAACCAGCACAAAGTCTCCCTCCAGGCTGGGAGGAGAACATTCCCCAGTGCTGGTGGACAAGAGCATGGATTTCATATTCAACTAAACCCACACACTGAATGCCTGCTGAAATGGTCTGCCATCTGAAATCCTACCAAGAACATGGAAAGAAGATACCTCAGAGCTCTGCCACACTTCTGAGTGGAGCACATGGAGCACCTCAGGCCTCTGGGGTCACTTCATCCACGTGGGGTTTGTTTTACTTTGTCTTTTAAAATAAAAACCAACACTTGCAGACACTCAGTGAGCTCATTCTTGGAAAAAAGATTTCACTCTGAGCTTTTCCTAATGTTTCCTACAGAAAGTTTAAAAATACAATAATGTATTGTAGCTTACATTGTATTTCAAAGTGTTTCAAAGCAATTTGTTGTCTTTCAAAGCAATTGCTATCAAATACATCCAGATACAGCAGCCATTCAGCTCAGGATAGCCAGAAAAGAGATTTCAACATAATCCACTCATGTACTACAAGTGAAAGTTTCTCTACAGAGAAACCACGGAATGACAGCTAAATTCCTTCCAAAGATAAGCCTGAGATTCAAAATAAATAAATAAATAAAATAGTTTCTGCATATGGGCTAGTTACAAACTAAACTCTCCTCACAGTATCTGGAATACAGAGGTCAAAGATCTTAATTCCCTAAAAGTTGAAGTGTCCTAAGTCTTAAAAATACGTCTTACACACACACACAAAGTAATTTCCTAGTTTTATTAATTATTGCTTGATTACAAAAGTCATCAATTTCACCATCAAACAAAACCAACACAAACGTCTTAAATAACACAGAAATACTCTAGAGGGAGGTTCAGCACTGCAGAAACTCAAAAAATCATCCTCAGAGGAAGAAACAAATAACTGAAGTTCATCTGTTAACAAAACAGCCCCTGAGCAGTGAAGCCACGGCTGCTCCTTGTTTGTCCCCAAGTCGGGGACCCACCCTCAAAGTCCACAATCTCTTCCTGCTCTCCCACAGCAACCTCCTGCATCCTCTGGGACTGAAAACCCAACGCTTTCTGCCCAGACTGCAGGGAATGAGCTCATGGAAAGCTGCTTGCTGGGTTTTGCAGTGCAGCCACCTCAAGTTATTTTTTCCTGCCGCTCCAGGGGTTCCCTAGTTCAGAGGCAGAGGAAAGACTTTGCTTCACTCTGGAATTTTTTTGGGGGTTTTTTTGTATTCCAAGCCTGTTTTAAGGTTGTTTCTGCCACGCTGCAGCTGTTTTGCCTCGTGGGATTCAGGAATCAGCCCAGGTGCCTGGTGTTCCATGCTGCCAGGGTTTTATTTGCAGAGCTCCCCAGCACCATTCCCAAATGTCCCAGATGTCCTGTGCAGTGCCATCCTCCTGCTCCACTGAAATGTTGCAATC
Organism: Erpornis zantholeuca; assembly: GCA_013400515.1. Taxonomy (NCBI): domain Eukaryota; kingdom Metazoa; phylum Chordata; class Aves; order Passeriformes; family Timaliidae; genus Erpornis; species Erpornis zantholeuca. The sequence goes on from VZTN01003876.1 coordinate 129,689, forward strand.
AAGCAGTGTATTTTCAAAAGAGTTTTGTTTCCATTCTATCAGACTGATGTTGTTTTGGCTAAAATTCACTCCATTTCTCTCATTCCTTACCAGGGAAATACCATCACCTTTCCAGTCTTCACACGATAAAGATAAATCACTTAATTTTCACAAAGTGTTGGAATACATCAGAAAGAACAGCAAAGGAAAAAAAAATGAGCCATGGCACAAGTTACTAAGACATGGTGGGAATGTATGATTTTAACTCTTTTTAATTATTTAATTAACTTAATTTTAAGCCTCTGAAAAAGTGTTCAAAAGACCACTGGGCAGCTTGGCACCCTTGTCAAAGGTGGAAGAAATGGTCAGCTTCTATTTTTGACTTTAAACAATGGAAAACCAGTACATTCTGGCAAATAATATATTATAAATACATAAAATAAAGCATGTTGTGTTTATTTATTAAATATCTCCTTGACCTATTATGTATACACATACACACATTATACAGACAAACACTGCTATAGGAATATTGTAGTTTTTTAGGAAATATCTGTGTATATATTCTGATGTCTTGCAATGAGTGCATTTTCCAGGTCTGGTGAGACACAGGGCGAGGGAAATGGGTGAGGGTGACCTGGTATCTGCTTACATCCACCTCCCAACCTTTCCTCTTGCCTTTCCTGCTCCTCTCGCTCCACCTCCAGCTGCTTTTCCCTCTCTCATCCATTTCATCTCATTTAAGTCTCTTCTCCACCACCATGGATATGTGGAGCTGCCAGCAGGACTGCGTGGCTATAAAACACATTAACTTTTATTCTCTCCGCGTTTGAAAAGGTTTTAAATGCATGAAGTTTCTCAATGCCACGGACACAGCAATCAACACCGAGTGCCCTGCCCCTCTTGATGACAGATAAGCTGGTTTTACTCAGCACCCACAGCTCTTCAGTGTTAATGTGACCTCTAGAAAACACAGAGAGGAGAAAAAAAATCCTAATAATGACTGCCTCTTTAAAAAAAAACCTGAGCAGACCTTTCTACTTGTGCCTCACTTCCAATGTAGCTCAGGGAATGGGTTCTCCCACCTTTTTTGTACAACATCAGTGCCTTTAGTTGAGGTACTACAATTAGAAACTCATTAGCATGCAGGGAAACTCAACCTCCCTGAGGTTACTTGCAAATTCCAAGGGGCCAGGCCATGCTGATTGCCTGGAGTCACGTTTTACTCTGAAACAATGATAATGAAACATCAAGCAAAACCAAAACACGACAAGGAAGGTCATCTGTGTGTTCCCAGACTGTGACAGACTGGTCTCTCCAGTTAAAGATGTGAAATAATAGCAAGTGCAGCAGAGATGTACCTATGATCTCAAAAAAAAACCCAAAAACCAACATTTTAGCTCTTTAACGTGCTGGGTAAAAGAGTTTTTCGGTAGGTAGCAGCAAAAGCACACATTCAGTAAACTGTTCTTTCACCCTAAGAGTATTCTCAGGCACTGATTTCAGGTAGCTTATTAATCATGGAGAATAGCTAATAATAACAATATAAAATTGCAATTTAAATGCTATTAGCAGGCATACTGTTAATGGGAAACGAGAACGTTTCTTAGCTCTCATTTCTGCATATTAAGGTAAGCCTCTAAGCATATATTAAATAATGCACGACCAAAATTACGAGTGGAAGAGCTGAGTGCAGAATCCCAACTGCTCCAGAAAACTGCAGAACTGCTGATACATTGGATACTTCTCCCATTTATACCATGGCACAGCCTAGAAAAGCCAGCAAAGAACCCACTGGAATGGACAATAAGCAAAAAAAAAAACAACCAAAAAACAGCTCCAAAAACCTTCAAAGGCAACAGGTACAACAGAGATGAAAACACTCCACAAAAAAAAAACCTCCACAGAACAAGAGCAGGGAAATTGAAACACAGGCCCTGTAATTCATCACATACATTTGCACCACTTACCACGTAATTAGGGGCAAGTTATAAACTCTAGAAACACTGGGCTGGGGTGTTTCACTTGCCTTTGGACAGGTTCTCCTGCTCCCAACAAAAGCACTCTGTGTTTAGAAACTTGGCACCCCAGAGCAGGGCACCAACCTACAATTTTTTTCTTTTTAAACCAACAAAGCGTTCAGTTCTGGGAAACTTATTTTCACTGGCCACCCTTCCACTGCTTCTAAGTTGCCAAAAAAAAGTCAGATGTCAGAATATTCCAAATTCCCTAAGGTGACAAGAGGCATTTGGAGAGAACTCGTGAAAAGGTTTAGAAATCTGGCTTCATAAACTACTGAGCATTTCCAGCTCCCTTTATAACTGGGTTAAAAGGAATATCCCACTGCTGATGAATGCCACTTCCCATTGATTTGGAGCACAACTTGTCTCATCAAAAGGCTTTATGTGAAATTTTATTACCACCTCCAAAACAGAAATCCTTTTAGAGGCCCTCGAAGAAGCATCCAACGTTGTTTTGGAGCTGTGCACTTATCAGCGATCCAAGGAAGCGATCCCACAAGACTTCATTCACATAAACAGCCATTCAGTGACTCTCAAATGCTGCAGCTGCATTGCTGCAGAGCTGGGGGGGTTTAAATCCAAGGAGCTGAAAGCCTCAGTTGTTAAGTCTGAGCTTTCTGAAGCGCGGAGTTTAATTATTTTTCCAACTTATCACGACTGTTCCCTAAATGCTGTTGTGTCTCTGCATATAAAAGACATTCCCAGTGTCTAATGGATAAATGTATTAAGAGCTGATAAAACTTGAACTGTTAAATTTTCTACATCACTTCAAAAATGACTCAAGAATGCACATTTTTTAACCACGGTTTCTGGAGGCGCAGTCATTGAAAAATTCAGGTATTTCATAAAATTTAGTTCAGCTGCCAATGGAACTGATACTTGCCAAGGTAAATTCCTATCCTTGAGAAAGAACTGGAACACCAATAACTCATAGCACTACTGTCAGTGAGTGGGTTTAATTCATTACAAACTCCATGGCATTTAGGAAGGGCTTTCAGACAAGTTTTAGGCTGAGAAGACATGCAGAAAACCCAGCACTAAAACCCACCCACCCCAGGCACAGAAATCATCTCTTTCCAACCAACAGCAAAGCCTGGCCCCCAGAACATGTCTGCTCTGGGTATTTAGGGGGTGATGCAGCACTGAGGACTAAAAGGATGTTTAACATGACATCCTACAAACTGCACTGGGAAGCAGCCTAGTGACAGCTTGTGTTCTCACATTCCACATCAGGCACATCTCCACTTGGATTCGTGGCACACTGAGCTCCACGAGCTCACTCGCTTGGATTTTATTCTACCTTTAATCTATTTTAAAATAAATTAATGTATTTTTAATCTGTTGTATTTGGACTTAAGCTCCAAGAGCCTTTACTGTAAATTAAACAGCTGCCCCTTATTAGATGCTTTCTAATTTTGGACCAGGGGAGAGAGAAAAAGCAATCCTCCCTCTTTTCTCACAAGCAAATCAAAATTCATTCCACTCCCTATCACAAGCATGAGGCCAAATCCGCTTTTATTTCAGATGAATGGGAAGCTGCTCTTACTGAAGAATGTGAATTTAAATTTATTTTGGACTGAGTCAGCCAGAACATTTCCTCTCCCTCTAATTGACCTGATTTTACCTTTCACTCAGGTTTCACACTGACTTCTGAGAAAACCACAATGAGTTTGACTTTACAACAATTGGGAAAAAAATGTTAAAAATGTGTTCGGTACTCAAGAATTTCCTCAAGTCAAAATACATGAAAAATACAGAATGGGCCTAAGCCCTGTATAGACCAAACTGATTCAGAATTTCAACACATTTTCATAGGAACTAACTTATGGAAAAGATAAATTAAAAAAACATACACTGTGATAATTTGCTGATTAACAAATTATCCCAACAGAACAATGCCACAGCCATCCAAATTATTCCAGAACATACCTGTGCATATTCTTTCTCAATTGCAGCTCTTTTCTGACTGAATGCTCTGAAAGAAGGGCAAAGAAATTCCCATTAATACATAAAGCAAAACACTACAAATTCAATAATTTAGTCAAAATCCATTAACACAGGGAGCAAAACTCTACAAATTCAGTAATTTACTTTAAAAGGAGCTTCTGCTGGACAGTCTGTAGAGTGAAACTGCAACAAAAAAGGGAAATGGTTTGACAAGTGCACATCAGTAGCCCAGCAACGACTGCATGTGGACTCCACACATGTGATGGCTGCATTTCCAAGTTTTATTGGGAAACTCAGTTCCCAGAACTACTCAGTTCCCAGGCATAAATGGCATTTTCTTCATGAAAAGCTCTTCAGCTCTTTCCAGTGGTAGAGCTGAGGGAGGAATTTGGGGGCACAGGACAGGATTTGGCTTTATGTATCCAGACAGACTTAATTTTCTTCAGAGTTATTTTGATCAGTTATTTTCTTTAAGCTACACCACGAAACACTAAGCTTAAAGCTACACCATAAGCACAAGAAAAATCTAATTATATTTAAATTAGTTACACAATAATTCTGGTGACATGCCAACAACAGGAAAAAAAAAACCACCTCAGGAAAATCCTCTAATAAAGTTAACTCAGTAAAAAGGAGCTCTGGACAGGCTCCTTTCATTCCTGTCTACACCATTTCACCCATGAGGAGTATCCACATGCTACAGGCTCAGCTTCCCCAACAGCATGTAAAACATCAGTTTAAATGCTTGCTTTAAATGATTGCTTAAAATTCTTCTCAGACCATGCCAGCCCAAAAGATCTTGGCCACATTCCAGCTCCATCAGTGAAAGTTCCCAAATCCCCCTCGTGCAGCCCAGGTGGGTTCTGAGGGCTGTGTGACTCCCATATGAAACACCTCCAGAGCAACAGGTGAGGTTCTGACATGCCTGGGAATGAATTTCCTTTGTAAAGCATTCCAAGTATTCCAGCTGCTATCATAAACCAATTTCTTTTAGGATCTCCTGTTCCAAAATCCAATATCCCAATCAGTTTAGCAAACACCTAGAAACCACAACATCCCTCTGAAAAGACTTCCTTTTCTATCAGAAGTGCAAAGAACTGCACAAATAATTACAAGGAACAACTGGAATGTGTTATCAATATTGAAAAGGCAGAAGAAAGCAAGCAGCTCTATTTGGAACATGAATCTGGGATTTACTTTAGGCAAACAAAGTTATTTTCCAATTCTCAGCTAACTGTATTCCAAAACATAGAATCAGAGCTGAATTCCACCAAACCTGGATAGGAAGGTGTGTATTTTCACCTGAGGTTTTTTCCCACCCTGTTCAAACCAAATTCCACTTAAATTAATTCCAAAATGACGACTGTGACAAGCAGGAAGCCTGAGATATCCCCAAAAATTTTCTACATGAAAAGTTTTGCACCAGAGAAGCAAACCAAAAGCATTCAAGCAGCCCTTGTGTGGAATTACAGAATAACATGGGAATCTAATTGACTCCCAAAACCAACTGAAAACTCGGAATTGGATCGACCACGAGCTCTGGCAGGAACAGAAGGGATTGTACAGCAGCACCTCCTTATGAAAAGAATTTTAGTTAGAGATTTTGTCCTGTGTTTTAAACGGGGAAATAGTTGGCAAAGGTGATTTACCCACTATTTAAATTTGTTTTGCCAAATGAAGAAAATGGTTAAGCATGGAAAGGGAGTTGGGATCAGCTGTCTGCATTCCTTGGAGCTGGTGTTCCCTGCAGCTTTGGGACTGCACTTCCCTCCCTTCCTCCAACACAAAGCTGCCTTTAACCTTGGGACAGTTTATGCAGGAATCCTTCTATGACAACTACGAATGTATTACAAAACACGATGAAAGAGGAGACTGAAGTCAACACATTTCCCAGGAGAAAATTATTTTGAGCAGGGGAGAAGAAAAGTCTGACTAATAAATGCATCATAGTTTCTTAACTTGGGCAGTGTGAAAACTCTTGATGTGTGTATCCTAATTTTATGGGCAAAGCTGGGATAGTCTGAACCTCATTGTCCTTCAGGATGGACTTTTGAATGCATTCATGTAAGGACACATTTGTTTCCATGAAGTAATAAAATGTTCTCTAACTCCTGGTAACTTTTTAAGACTTGAATTAGTGAGCCTGCAAGACAGCACAAACATTATTTAGTGGTTTTTTAAACTAGGGAGCATTAATATCTACCTTTACGTCTTTTTCTCAAAGTAACCATTAATTAAGTGCAGGAAACACCAGAACTGCACTCCCCAAAAAAGCATCTTAGTTTGTGGACAGTAATTCCTAAATATCATCTGTATCCTGCCAACGTGAATGCAATATATTTATTACCTTTGCCCCACTTTTCCTCAGTCAGACTAAGGAATTCTAAGGGAGCAGGAGAAAGAAAACTTCCTACCATTCCCACTCTGCTAATGACACTTTTTTTAGTGTTGAGCCCTCACAGTCACTGCAAATTCCCAACCCCAAATTTCAACCATGGGCATGTATTTCCATCACTCATGTGCATTAAAGGTAACAGATGCTATGAAATACTGAGGTATCTCTTTATATTCCAATTGTAAATGAGCATAACAACATGAAGTAAGGAGTCAGGTCAGTGCAGAATCATATTTCATAAAGTTTTCCTACAGGGAAACAGGAGAAACAGATGGGCTTAATTATTTCATAGATGTCCACTTGGGCTGGAAATGTGTAAAGCTCACACCTTCACGAAAAATCTATATAAGGACATTAAAATATACATTGTTTTATAAGACAATGTCACATTTGCCAATATTGTGCAGTTGTGAAGATCAAAGTCACAGCTTGCACAGCAAGAAGCCAGTGACACCCAGAAAACCAGAAAGTGAATTAGTCACTCTATGAAAATGTAACTCCATGCAGAGCTATGCAAAAACGTAAACACACACTTCACGTTCAGGGCTCTTGAATAAAAGAAGAGCCTAAATTTGCATCAGTGAATGTACTTCTATTTAAAGGCTGAGAAATTCAACAATGAACCAGGCAAGGCCTGAATCCCATTTGGAACAACTCCTCGAGCAAGATCATGATCAAAAACCCAATGTATTAACTGGAAAATTCATACAACTCACCTGACACCAGCAGTTTGTGTCTGTGGGGTTTTTTTGGCTATGAACATTCAGACAAATTGTTTGGAAATTTTAATGAAATTTTAAAATCCTTACAATTTACACAAAGCATCAGAAAACACATGAATTAGTATCAGAGCCAAAACATCCAAAAACATTAGGCTGAAGAAACACACCTGACCTCAGCCTGAAATTAATTCACCCCAGCAAATATTCTGGAAGCAAATCTCCCTAGCAATTGTAGAGCACATTGCAGCTGGGTTAAACCTGACTCAATCCACCAGCACTCGAGAAAATGAATCAGTGAATTTTGAAATACATAAAAATTTCCAGCTTCCCAGAAAGTAGATCAAGGATAATTCCTGACAGCTGGAACACATGCCAGTGGAAAATTATGACTTTACAACTTGTGCTTACAATGTACACTGGGAGCACACACACTCAGGGTACAGTCATGTCCAACGTAATACTATCCTGGTTTTCTTTAGTATACACTCACTCCAAAATTTTCCATTAAAATGTGAGAACAGACACCCCTCATGAAAAAAGAAGAAAAAAGGGAGCAACCCCAGAAAGCTCCAAAGTCAGTGTTATAGATTTCTTCACCCTTTTTGTCTCAGTGACAAAAACCACTCCATCAGCTCGAATCAACCCCAAATACTGTTGAATTTCTTTCTCATCATCTTTTTAAACCATTAAGTGGTTTTGAATGATTTTTAGTGGGGCAAAGGGAATAAAAAAGCATGTTGCATTAACGCTGGCAGGATAAAGATGATATTTAGGAATTACTGTCCACAAATCACTCCTGACCAATCTCTTTATCAGTGAAGACATGCAGTGAAGTATTTCTGTCCAGGATGGCATTGGAATTCCAGCCTGGAGTCCCAGCCTGGCCTGCTGCTCAAGGCTGGAGTGCCCCTGGGCTTGCCATTTGCCTTTGCCAGCCCCTGTCACCCACAGCCCAAGGTCACCCTGCACACAGCCCTGCCTCCAGCCTATCAGAGTTCTCCCCAAATTTGTCTCAATTTGCCAAGAGCCCCATCCCATCCCAGGCTGTGACTGAAGTCATGGACCAGCACTGATCCATTGACCTGTGAGGGATTCCCAGCTGCACTTGGCACTGCTCCCCACCACAGATTTGGGAAGCCCAGCCAACTTTCCACCCAGCTATCAGTGCACATGTCCCCAGCATGGCCATGAAGCACTCCAGGACTGTGTCAAAGGTCCCTCTGAAGCCACCACATACAGCATGTGCACTGCCAGCTTTCCCAAAAGGCAATCCAGCACTGTTTGCCCTTGGAGAGTCTGTGCTGGCTGCTCCAAATCCTTTGTGCCCCTTCGAAGAATGGGGAAAAGCCTGGAAATGGTTTCTAGGAGGTTTTGCTCTGTAGGAATTATGGTAAAGATGAGCAGCTGCTGTTCCCCAGATCTCCTTCCTTCTGAAAATGGGCCCAGCATTTGCCTTTCTCCAGTCATCAGGAAGCTCTCCCGACTGCCATGACCTTTCCAAGGTGACAGGGAACTATCCCACTGCACCTCTGGAGTCCCAGGGAGCACAGAGTTCTGCACCTACACTTCCAGTTCCATCTGCAGGTCACAGCTCCCAGTGCTGGGCTTGGCTGGGATGGAGTTAATTTTTGCACAGTAGCAGGGACAGGGCTGTTCCTGGGATTTGTGCTGAGAACACAAAGTTCCAAGCACAGATAACTCAGGGACGTTCCCATTACTGCTGAGCAGTGCTTACACAGCTCAAAGCCTTTCCTGCTCCTCACACCACAGCATGGTTGGGGTTGGGAGGGACCTTCAGAATCATCTTGTTCTACCCCTGCCATGGGCAGGGACACCTTCCACTAGCCCAGGGCAAGAAACTGGGAGGGGACTGAGTCAGGACAGCTGACCCCAAGTGACCCCAAACCACACAGCATTGTGCTCAGCAAGAAAAGCTGGGGGAAGAAGAAGGGATGTACAAAATGATGGCATTTGTCTTGCCAAGTCATAGAATCATTCATGTTGGAAAATACCACTGGGATCACCGAGCCCAAACTGTGCCTGATGCTCACCTTGTCCCCAGCCCAGAGCACTGAGTGCCACATCCAGGAACTCCTTGGACACCTCCAGGGATGGGCACTGCAAACCTCCCTGGGCAGCCCCTGCCAATGATGGACAATCACTTCCATGGAGAAATTCCTCCTGATGTCCAACCTGAGCCTCCCCTCTCCTCCTGTCCCTGTTCCCTGGGAGCAGAGC
>VZTN01003876.1:140759-162829 GCA_013400515.1 Erpornis zantholeuca
TGTCCAATCCTCGCCTCCCCTCTCCTCCTGTCCCTGTTCCCTGGGAGCAGAGCCTGACCCCCCCCAGCTGCCCCCTCCTGTCAGGGAGTTGTCCCTCCTGAACCTCCTTTTCTCCAGGCTGAGCTCCTTTCCCAGCTCCCTCAGCCTCTCCTGAAGCTCCAGCCCCTTCCCCAGAGGACGACACTGAATTAAAACATCCTTTGGAATGCCAGCTCCCACTATAGAATCCCAAGGTGAGAAATCCTGAAACACTTGGGAAGAGAGAATGGGCAAAACGTTTTGCCCACTCTTGAAGGAAAAGAGCTTTCCTACAGAACACCAACATCCTTGTTTGGTTTAATTCAGTACTTCTATGTAGATGCCTCCTCCCATTTTCCCCCAGCAACATGAAAAATGCACCATAATAAATCAATATCCTACAACCAAACAACTGCTGTTACCTGGTTTTTAATTTAAGGGCAGGTGGGTCACTAACAAAGGCACAACTGAATCCCAAATACTCCAGCCAACATAAATCACCTGTGGCTCCATTCAGGGCAGGGGTTTGCAATAAATGATGAGATAAGATAACACAGGAGCAGCTGCGTGGCTGCTGAGGGCCTCCAGGAACACCCATGCATGCAGGGACACACTGCATTAATATTCCCTCCCCGTGCCCAGCACAGACAAAGACAACATACCTGGAGCAATAATTAATCTACAGAAATTATTAATCACGACAAGACTCTCAAACGCTGCATGTACTAAGCTCCTCTTCGTGGTTTTTCTCTTTACTAAACAGAATTACCACTACTGAAATGTTTTAAAAGATTTGCATAAAATTCTGAGTGTCTGAAGGATAAATTATTTTTCAGAACACTGCTGTTTCTGAAGCTATCTGTACACAGGCTGCAGAAACCATGGCAGTGCAACGAGCAGGTTATTAAAATGTGGAACATACTTCACAGAATCCCAGAATGGTTATGGTCAGGAGACCTTACAGAACATCCCATTCCCCTCCCAAGGAGACCTTACAGAACATCCCATTCCCCTCCCAAGGAGACCTTACAGAACATCCCATTCCATCCCCACCAAGGGCAGGGACACCTCCCACTGTCCCAGGCTGCTCCCAGCCCCAGTGTCCAGCCTGGCCTTGGGCACTGCCAGGGATCCAGGGGCAGCCACAGCTGCTCTGGGCACCCTGTGCCAGGGCCTGCCCACCCTCCCAGCGAAGAACTTCCTCCCAGTATCTAATCTAAACTTACTCTCTTTTTAGTCTGAATCCACTCCCCTTGTCCACCTTGCCACGAAGTACCCAAGACTTCAAATTCAGAGATTTTTGTAGGCTGACTTTCCCCTTTCCCAGCAGAACTCCTCCAACACTGATCACTGAACACCACTAATGGTATTATTCAAAGAGTGGCAAGGGACCTTTCACCTTAATCACTGCACATAAAACAATTAACTCCTTTATTAGAACTCACTGTGTACTGTCAGACCACCTGGAAAGCATCAGCAAGGATCATCAAGGACAGTTCACCAGGGGATCCAGGTACCTCCAATCACTCTCTGGCTAATTGGATTCCATTTAAACATCCCCAAAGTTTAGTAAAGTCAGTGCTGACTCTAAGAGTTGATCTCGTGCCCTTGCAAAAAGGCAACTGAAGAAGTGAAGGAGTTGTAAGCAAGGAGGAGGTCACTTCCATTTCATTTAAGACCAGAGTCTCCACTTGCACAGAACACTTTAGGCTCCTTTTCAGTCACTCCAAGAAAAAAGTCACCAGAGGTCACAATACAGCAAATCACAGCCTTTATGTCTGGTTTAAAAAATAACAAACTCTCTTTTGTTCAATGGTTTTGTATCGTCTGAGTGAAACAGATCTCTTCCTAGAAAGATGATTCTTTTATATGCAGGCTGTCACCTGCCAGGTTTATGTTATTGCCTATAAATAGGCACTTCAGCAGCATTTTTATCATGGAGCACAAGTTCCATGTCAGGTTGGAATTGTATCAGCACTATTGCCTTTCCTGACAAAGACTTTGCACCACCTATTAAATAAACTCCACGAGAAGTTACTGTACTGTGCTGGGCATTTAACAGCACTGTTCAAACACAGTTCTCCTGCCTAGATTTTGGGCTGGCTTTATTTGCCTGGTCTCCAGCTAAACTTGCCACCTCCTACATGACATCACATCCATGCCCTTTGGCACAGAGATACACACCTGGAATTGCCCCCCCAGGTCTTGTAGAAATATGTTCATCAACACTGATGCCTTAGGTTTGAACTTTTATATTGTTTCCAATACTGCACTGCCCAGGGTAACTCTGAAGTTTCTTGTAACTTTTTAAGTAGTAATGTTCTCTTATACTAAGAGAGACAGAACAAAGCCTCTCCAGCTCGCTCTCCAAGGACACCCAGACCCTCCTAGGCATGAAAGTTCATCTTGGGGACAGGGGGGCAAGCTTGGGGAAATTCCATCCTTGCCTGGCTTCTGCTTGGGGAATTGATGCTGAGATCCAAGTGGGAAGAACTCGGGAGCTGTCCTTGTCCATGTTGGGATGCACTGAGACAGGAGCCTCTGGAGCCCAGAGTGTACCTCTGAAGGCCTTTCCAACCAATCCCTCCTTGATTCCTGTCTAGTCTCTGTTTCCAGGGAGCCATTTAAGGCATCAGCATCAGAGCATTAACTTGGCTCTTCTCCCCAAATTACATGTTAAGCTTTTCCTAGGCATCAGTAAAGGGAAAGATTTCCCCTGCAACTGTTGAGGGAGGAATAAAACTGCTGAGTACTGCAGTCCCTTCCCCATAGCCCATCACCAGACAATGTCTTGCTGCTGCCATTCTCACAGCATCCCTCCTACTCCTCATGTCCCTGCCCAGCTGGAGGTGTCACTGACACTGTCCTTGAGCAGCCAAGCAAAGCTTTCATCCTCCTCCCTTGCTGCCCACCAACCTCATGATGCCTTAAATGGCTACCTACAAACAGAGAGCAGGCAGGAATAAAGGAAAAAAAAGTGGTATTTATTTGAAAGGCTTTCAGATGTACATTTTTGGGCTACAGAGGCTCCTGCCTCAGTTCATCCCAAAACAGACAATGACAGCTCACGAGTGCTTCACACTTTGCTATAAGCATCAATTCCCCAAGCAGAACCCAGGCAAGGATGGAATTTGCCCAAGCTTGTCCCCTTCTCTTTGAGATGATGGCTTACAGTTCTTGGTCTGGGTGTCCTTGGAGAGCTGGAGAGGCTTTGTTGTGTGTGTGTGAGCATGAGAGAACAGCACTGAACGAGCGCCAGGGAACTGCAGAGTGACACTGGGCAGGGCAAGGTTGGGAACATAGAAAAGTTCAAACCTAAGGCATCACTCAGTCACTGTCCCTGCTCAGCCATGAGGGGCTTCTGCTGAAATTCCTGACCTTCCCACAGAACAGGATGCGCTGCTCCTTAGCTTTCTGGAAGTCCTCCTCATGAAAACGAAGCTGAACCCATCAGTCCTGGCTGCTTCCCAGGAGACTCTGCCCACCAGCTGCAAGAAGGAGCTGAATTCTGCTCTCATAGCAGCACATCTCCAGGTCCTGAAGGCAATTTGTGGTCACACAAGCCCAAGCCACCACCAGTCTGGACAGGATTCCGAACACCAGCCTCCCCTTCCACGGCAAGTGTGGACAACTTGGAGTTCTCACACCACAAGCATCCCAAGGCAGTGCAAACGTGGCCTCCAGGCCAAGATCTTTAACAAGAACACTGCTGGGCAAGCCAAGGTCCCTCCAGCTGTGAAAGCACACGAGGCAGCAGAACAAACTCAAAACCACCCTGGCGAGGTCACCCACAGCCTAAATTTTTGCCCACAAAGATGTTCTCTGACCCAGCACGAGAAGCCAGTGACATTTCCTGCTTGTGGATCCACTTGAGGTCTGCCTGATCTCAGCAGACGTGTGAAGGGCATCTTTACAACTCGTGAAGCACAAATATTTGTAACATCAGGAAACTCTCTGCTTGCTGAGTCAAGGAATTCAGCTCTCCTTCCTGCAGCTCGCTGGCAAGCCAGCCCTCACTTTCTGCTTACCTCAGTGCACTGCTCCAGTTCTCTGGCAGGCACAAAAGAAAAAAAAGAAAAAGTGGCCTTTTTTTAAACTTGACTTTAATATATATACTCTGTACTGTCTCCTCTTTAGTCTTAAAATAACTCTTCCGAATAGAGCTTCAGAAATTCCTGCAGAAAGGGAGTAAGTGGCAGTTCAAACATCCTGTAGCACAGCAGAGCTCTTCTCTCCTCTACAAACTCCTCTCTACAACACATCTCACGTTTTTCTAGCAGTTTTTCCCCGAGCAAACTGGAGCTACAATATCCACCCCATCCCTTTTATAGCTGAGTACACAGTAATCCCTTGTTGATTCAGCTACTACAGAACATTTTACCACCCTGAGGAGCCGTGCTCTGTCTTTCTGCTGCACAGAGGATTTACACAAACTCCAAACTGCACTGAATTTTCTATCTCTGCCCTGCAATTAGAAGCCTGCTCATCTCACACCTAAAACCAATCAGCTCCGACAGGTTTGCCACCATTTGTCCTTTGGAATGTTTACTCTTTAAATCCTCAACTAAGATGTAAGTACACTGAAGGAAAATTCTCCTGAATGTAAACAGAGGTATTAAAGCTGAAAGTGTTTCAACCAGTATTTCAATATACAAGGACATAGCAAACTATATAATTGAGCAATAGAAGTTGTGCATAATATCTCTGTGACAAAAGCAGGCTCCTGCCTGTCCTGCCAGCATTCACCTGCAATTGTTTGTACTCCAGTTTTCACACACAGTTTTCAGTACCTGGATCATCCTCCTGCCATCCCCTCAAGCAACTGCAGGCACTACTGTTCTTCCCACCCCACTCAACTCAAAGCAGTAAAAGCCCTGCCTTTCCATGCCCACGGAGATAAATGAGCTCCTGCTTTGAAAAACAAAAGCCAGACAGTCTAACTTTGAACTTCCTGACTTCACAAGTTCTCACACACAGAATTGTTCAGGTGGGAAAAGACCTTGAAGATCATCATGGCCAACCATGAATGATTTCCCGCTGTCACAAAAATGTCCCTTCCTACAAAGCCCATGTGGATTTTCCAGAGTTCACTGCTTACTCACAGTGGTTTAAGAGATGCACTTCAAACCTGAAACTTCCCCACACAACGTGATGTGAAGTCACAATTTTTAGCAGGACATTTAGAGGTCAATCACAACTGGCACAGGCCAGGGGTGCAATTCTGAATGCTCTTTACAGCAATTCTGAGTGCTCTTTACAGCATACACAACATATTAGAACACAGGTAACATATCTTGGCAAGGTTTCTAGCAGAAGCTTTTTAATGCTCAGTAGAATTTATTTGATTTAAACATAAAGTATGACCACATATGTAAAATTCTTGGTGTGAAAGTACCCACAAGGAAATCGAGCCTCGAACAGGAGATAGTTGTGATTTTTATCAGCACAAGCTCCCATTTAATAAGAAATTTCTCCTTTATAAATCTATCAGAAACAAAGCAGTCTTTTTCCCAAATCCACTTCCACAAGCTATGATTTTATTCATCATTTTAAATATTCTAATCCACACAACCTGTGATAAACCATGAAATATCTTTACCTCGTGCCTGAACAGTGCCCCTGAAGCGATGCACAGAGAAAAAAAATTCCAGACAGCATTCACTAGCGAGCAATGTACTCCCCATAAATCACATTACTGTACAGTTTGGGATTAGGATGAGTTGCCACTAGCAACAGAGCCAAAAAAAATCAATTCTGTCACTATATATAGAGAATTCTTGCAACCTCAAACGTAGCCAATGTTTTCAGCAATTTGTCTCAGAGAAGTATTAGCAGTCCAGCATGTGATCAGAGGAACATGACATCCAGACACAAAACAATGCTAAAACGATAGTTTTTCCTTCAGCAGAATAAAAAAAAGAAAACAAAAAAGAACCACCAGAAAGCTGCTGGCAAGGGTGAGCATTTCATTCACCCTTTTCAAAATAAAAGCGTGCCCTCTTTATAGCATTAACATTCACAACAAATCAAGGATTGGTTTCAGAGCTTAAGTGCATTTTAAATGCTCACTAATGAGTTTTTATTTTAAAATGGGAAACTAAGCAAACATTAGGGAGAGAAACAATTTAGACAAATACAAGGGTACTTTTCTATAGCTTCCCCAAACCTGATTCATCACATCCAAGGCATTTCCCTTTCAGAAAAAAAAAAAACCAAACTGGGATGTTATAATCCAGACTGTCTACCAGGAGCTTTTAGAAAACAGGAATATGAGGAGTTTCTTTGATCCCCATTTGCTGAACAGCAAGAAGCCAAGACACATTTCATCATTCATGCTTCTTATTTCATCCTGGATCTGCAAAAGGTTTTGTAGCAGGCAACAACCACCTTGGAGCTCTTACTTTAGTCATCTGTCACATCTTAGGAATCTTGACAGTGCCACCCAGGTTTATTACAAAGACTTTTCTCTCCTTTCTTTTCCTGCAGTCTTAATATAAGCACTTCAATTTGAAATGATGCCCTTCACAAGGTTTCACTGTCACTAACACTGATGTAAGACAACTTCTGTATTTTAATGGATTCTACAGGTAATAATAATTACTATAATGGGTTTTTTCCTCAAAGCACAATCACCCTGTTTTATAAGAACACAGTAGATGTACTGTTATTTATTCAGTCAGTAAAATGTAACAGCTCACTGAAAACATGTGGCCCAATTGCTAAATTCTATCTGGAGCAAAATGTCAGAATCGTAAGTTTAGGTTGGAAAAGATCTCTGAGATCAATGAGCCCAAGTTTTAAGTAATCACCACCTTGGCACTGCCAAGTCATTCCTTTAATACAAGCATTCCTTATAAACATTTTCCCAAAAGGAAAAACTTCAGTCTGTTTCCAGCCCAACAAGGATATGGAAAAGATAGCTCAAAGGAGATAAGTCATCCTTTCTTCTTGCCACTGACAACAATATTGATCTTGCTTACTACCTGCAGCAGCACCAGCTGCTCCAAACACACATAGCAGTATAATGCAGTTAAAACCATATTTCCTGAGCTCCAGTAAAACCAGAACAGGGCTGTTAATACAGGTTTGTCATAGAATCACAGCCTCACAGCATGGTTTGAGTTGGAAGGGACTTAAAAGATCATTAGTTCTACTCCCTGCCATGGGCAAGAACACCTTCCACTGCCCCAGGCTGCTCCAAGCCAAGTCCAGCCTGGCCTTGGGCACTGCCAGGGATCCAGGGGCAGCCACAGCTGCTCTGGGCACCCTGTGCCAGGGCCTGCCCACCATCCCAGGGAAGAACTTGCCCACCAAAACCCAACTATCCATGCTCTTCAGCAGTTTGAAGTCATTCCCCTTGTCCTGGCACTCCATGCCCTTGTCCCAAGTCCCTCTCCATCTTTCTTAAGGGCTCCTTTCAAGTCCTGGAGGGGGCAGCGAGGTCACAGCAATGCTTCTCTTTTCCAAGCTGAACAATCCCAATCCTCGCAGCCTTTCCTGGGCTGCCAGTTCAGCAGCACAGCTGGGTGCAGAGAAGGCAAAAGGCATTTCAAACATCCAGCAAGCTGTGTCAACAAAAGGGCCCAGCCCTCCTCCAGCACAGTATTGAGCTAACCTGCTAAATTTAGAAGGAAAAAAAAAGAAAAATCAAAACTACAAGGGATAAACTCCTCCAGCGGAGAGAGATCCATTTGCTCCCCGAGAGTAAAGAAGTGTTCGGATGCGTGGCGAGATGAGGTTGTGGTTCTTAACCGGACAACAGCTCTGCGCTGCACCTCCACCAGAAGGACTTGACAGGCAGCGAGCAGAGCACATCAAAGCACCCCCACCAACTCGAACCAACTTCTCAGGGCAGATCAAAGCTCGAGGCACTTCCCCAGCCGGGCCCGGGGTGTTTGGAACAGCACCCCAAGGTGGGGAGCAAAGGGCGCGGCATTCCTGCGGCACGGCAGAGCCCTGCCCGCAGGACACACCAGTCAGGAGCCCGAGCCTCCCCGGGAAACTGGGGATAACAACACGGCCACGCTGGACTTCAGGGCAAAGAAACACACACCTCCGCTCCTCCTTGCGCTGTGCCCTTTGTTAGGGTGAAAAGGAAGAGAGCAGCCTCTCGGAGAAAGAAGAGGCAGCACGCAGGAAGCACGTGCGGGAGGGAGAATTAAAGGATGTTTTCATCGGCCACACATTAGGGGATGAGCAAATTTAGGTTTTAAAACTATGTCTTGAGTACCGAATGCCCCACAGACAAAGAAGATTCGATTCTTCTGGCATCAGGGATCAAGTCCAGACACTTTTTATCAACAACACCAACTTGAAACACTCTTTGGATACTACCATCAAAATACTGCAGATTTCCAAACAACAAACTCCTATAAGCACAAAGATTACGTTCACCTCCTCAGTAGAAAAGCCTAAGCTTCAAAAGCTTAGAAAAGCTAGAATATAGGGCCTTCTTTGTTTTCCACGCAGCTGATTAGCTCACAGCAATTAACTACAAGCTGCTTTCACATCAATTAATACAAATACGGGCGAACAATGCCTAGAAAAAGTTTGTTTGCATTTTTTTTAACCTATTTGAACATCATGCACATCATTCAAGCTCTGCATACATTCAGCCAAATCAGAAGGTTTTAAGCAGATGCTCCCCTGAAAGCCTGTGCATCACAGGGAAAAGAAAATGAGATTCCCAAAGAGAACTGGTGCACTTCCCAAGCCTTCCCAAGTCCTCCCAAGTCTGCCACTATTTATAGTGATTCGAGAGACTCAACACCTCCCACACTGTTACAATTCTGAGCTTTCTGCTTTGGTTGGAAACACACAGAAAAGAGCTGAGAAGGAGGTACAAACCAGTTTTACTGCAACTGCAGAAATTACTTTTCTCTCACCCCTTTTCTGCTACTGGGTGGGAAATGTGGGATACAAGGAATAGCTGCAACTCCCACTAACAATCCCAAAAATACTAGTTGTACAAATACCTCAAAAATTCTGATGTTTGCTCTACAGAGAACTGATGTTCTTTTAACTGGGAAGAAAATATTAAATTGCTCAGAGATCCAGAGGAAATCAAATCATGAGCCTTGAATTTTTTACTGCCAATTTCCCCCATTTTAGAAAGAGAGCATCAGTCTCTGGAACAAGCTCCCCAGAGATGTGTAGAGCCCCTGTTGTGGAGGTTTTCAAGATACAGATGTGAGATAACTTCATCCAGGCTCCTTTTCCCATGTAGGGTTGGACCAGCAGCCTTTTGAGGTTGCCTAGTGGCAAATCTACTTTTAAAGGGCATCCTGGTATTGTTGGTACAGTGAAATACCTTAAGTTTACCACCTTAAACCAATGCCATTGAACAGGAGCTGGTTCAATAAATGTATTGAAATTTAAAGGTTTGGGCTTTGCTGTGACTCATGTCCAAAAAAAAAAACCCTACCCTTGTGATGGTCCTTTCTTAATCTCACAACTAAATCACACAACCATGGAATGGCTGGGGCTGGAAGTGACCTCTGGAGACCCCCAGAGGGGGTCCAGGCAACCCCCCTGCCAAAGGAGCTTCACCGAGGGAAGGAGCTTGCAGAACCTCTCTGAGCAGCCTCTTTTTTTCCTCATATCCAAGGGGAACTTCCAGCATTCCAGTTTGTGCCCATTGCCCCTTGTCCTGTCACTGGAAAGAGTCTGTCCCCGTCCTCTTGGCACCTGTCCTTAAATATTTGTATTTATTGATAAGATCCTCTCCCAGCTGTCTGTTCTGGAGGCTGAACTGGCCAGTTCCCTCAGCCTTTTCCCATAAATGAGGTGTTCCTGTCCTTCATCATCTTTGTAGCTTCTGCTGGATTCTTGCTCCCTGTCCTGTGTCTCTCACACAACTCTGTGGCTGAACAGAGTTGAGAAGAAAAGGGGAAGAATGAGAAGACAAAGAGGAAGCTCAAAAGCAGGACCTCTTTCCCAGTTAGGTGTTACTAGGCAGTGATATTTACTTGCCCTCTTACTCAGCCAGCTCAGATCACAGAGAGATAATTAGAAACAATCACACAAAATCAATTAACATGAAAGAAAACTTCATAAACAACAAGCACATTAATATAACAGCATGGGAAGCCACTGCCATCTATGCCCTTTCTCACCAGTGGCAGCACAGCTGAAAATGAGCAAAGTACATTTCGAGATAAGAAAGGCTAAAGCCAGGCTGGGAACACACCAGGACCATGAAAAGCAGCTGCGAGAAATCAGAACACCGTGACACTGCCTATTATTGCTTTTCTGAATATTCTTTTTAATTCACAAGGCAATCTAGCCTGTCTTTTCTGCCTCTGCCTGGCTTTAGGATGGACAGACAATGATTTTCAGGTCAAACATGAACAGAGATTCAGCAGCCTAACACGAGGCAATGTTTCAAGACAGAAATTCGCAATTGTGTCAAGAGATTACAACTATTTTACTCCCTGCTGAAAGGCTGAAAAATAAGGGTCCATTTTACTTCATTTTCCAAGAACTTCAGACCCTCATCTCTGTCACTCTCGAACCCTGAAATAAAAGCCAAGTAATTCCACCTTTTATAGAGTTAAGTGATCTCTCAAATTTCCGGCATGCAGGCGACGCCAAGCTGAGCAGTGCAGTTGACACGACAGAAGAACGAGGCCATCCAGAGGGCAGGGATGGGAGGGATATGGGGAAGGAATTCCTCCCTGGGAGGGTGGGCAGGCCCTGGCACAGCTGTGGCTGCCCCTGGATCCCTGGCAGTGCCCAAGGCCAGGTTGGACATTGGGGCTGGGAGCAGCCTGGGACAGTGGGAGGTGTCCCTGCCATGGCAGGGGTGGCACTGGATGAGTTTTAACATCCCCCTCCCACCCCAAAACATTCTACACATCTATGATTTCATTCTTACATCCAAAGATCTTTAAAAGCACTTCTGATCTGAGCTCATCTCGGAGTACCATACCCTCACTTCTGATCTGAGCTCATCTCGGAGTACCATACCCTCAGTTCTAATCTGAGCTCATCTCAGAGTACCATACCCTCACTTCTGATCTGAGCTCATCTCGGAGTACCATACCCTCAAGAAAACTTCTGGCTTGTTCCGTTTTTTGCCTCCTCCCTTTTTTTTTCTCCCTCAAAAATGCAAACAGAACACAGCAGAGCCCCACCACCCCCCAAAAAAATTCTTATTTATGCTCAGGATTGAACGTATTTAAACACAGCCACAAGTGCCAACATTTTCCCCACTAGCACTGGCTTGCATGTGGCCAGAAATAACTATACTTAGTGGCTTTACCACCGTAAATCTTCGAAAGTCTTCTGCATGGCTGAGCTCTGCTCATAAAATTAGACACCAGCGCGTTCTGCCTGTCTCATTAAAAGGATGTTTGCTGGAGCCGGCGCAGGAGGGGAGAGGAGTGTGTGAACAACCTTCTCAGAGCCACTGGGGATTGGCCCAAACTGTTCTCACAGTGGCACAAAGAAAGGAACACTCAAAATAACTCCAAAGGCTCCGAGGAGGAACGTCTCCCAAGGTTAGGAGGAATTTTAAAAGTCTGAGAATGGAATCTCCATGCTTACAGTAGCACACAGGAAAGAAAAAAAGTTAGATTTCAAGAGATGATTTTTTTTAGTTGCTCTCTGTCCTCAGGTTGCAACTGGAAATATTCCATTTGCTTCCTAAATAAACACAACCCAACATTTACAACCATTAATTCAATACTTTCCCTCTCTTTCCTAAAGTTTTAATTGGAAATATTGCATTTACTCCATAAATAAACACAACCCACCACTTACAAGCTTAAAGTCAATAACAAGCCCCCAACTTAACATATCCCTAACTGTGCATCTTGGAAAAATGTTATTAAAATTTTAAAACCTACTATAAAAAACAGCCAGAAAAGCACCACATTGAGCCATTATAAACCAGTTTTGTTTTACTGCAAATATTTGACCAGGGCAACTGAGGTTTGATAAGGTTTTAGCCTTTTTTCTCAGCAGCCAGTTTTTAAAAGTATAAATGCAGAACACCTTTGCTGTGTGCTTTCATATGCAGAAAGCAATCAAGATGATTAAACAAGACCATTGATTTTACTAAGACAAAAAGTAAAGTAAAAAATCAGATGTAGATTCATCAGAAAAGCAGACTCACCACGTGTTAAGGTAAGATACCAGCTGGGTTAAAAGTTCACTGGGAGCAGGAGAGGCTGATCTCAAGGACCAGCTGGGAATGACAAGAAAAGTAAGGACACCAAGTTCTCTGCAGCCAAGATAACCACAGCACATCAGTGCTTTGCTGGGAAAAAAATCCCAAAAAAAAACCCCACAACCTTTCTTTTTACCTCTGCCTCCCCTATGAGGAGTTTTTCCATGGTGTATGATTTGATAATCCCATTGCCCCCTCAACTTTTAGGATGCTAGCATTGAAAAGGCACAAGGTTTCTGAGGTCTCCTGATAGGAGATTGGCAAAGGCAGCAAAAGCTGCAAGATGAACCTTTTGGCACCAAACTAAACAGAGCAAAAGGTTGAGGCTGGATATTGGGAAAAGACTCTTCCCCCAGTGAAAAAGCCCTGGTTCTCTGGGCGTGAGGTTTTCTTTCTGTGATCAGTCCTATGCTAGGAAAGAAAGGAGTCACAAGTGCAGCTTCTGGTTTTCATGTTGTTTATAAAGTTTTTATTTCAATTTCTGTGTGCTGCTCCTGCCTGAGCTCAGCACTGCCAGAATCACTGCAGAATGGCCACAAGACTTTGAGTGCAGACTCAAAGACTTTTAAAGACTTTTTACTTAATTAACAGTTTCAACGTAAGGTATTTTCAACAATGTACCAATAACTATTAATTTTTGCTAACACATTTCCTCTACTTCAAACATATCCTACCAATCCCTCAGTGCCACCAGCACAGCAGAAATGGAGGAGAAGGAGGAGAAGGAAAGACCACCCTGAAAGGGCCACCACCCTGAATCCTCCATGTTTGTCCCCATTCACCTCCACACTACAAACCCCAAAACTCTGATTTTTCACCCTGTGATAAACTAACTCCAATCTGTCTCACATTCTCCATGCTTGCAGCTCATCCAGAAGTGTTGGGAGCTTTTTCCAGGGGCACAGATCAAAGGCTGTGTCCCCCTGGGATGTTAGGGGGGGTCCCAGACCCCTCTGAGCAACAGGAAAAGTTTCCCAGCTTTCCTGGACTCCAACACCCCAGAGGGTGGCCAGGCACTGCACAGGCTGCCCAGGGAATGGGCACAGCACCAAGCCTGACTTCAAGGAGCCTTTGGACAACACTCTCAGGCACAGGGGGGGATTTGGGGGTGTTTGTGCAGGGCTAGGAGTTGGAGTGGATGATCCTAACAGGTCCATTCCATCATTCCACAACTCTGTGACAACACAGCAGCATAGGAGATCAGGCCAGGCCACCCGAACTGTGTCTGGAATGAGAAGAATGCTCTTCCTCTTTCCAGCACAGCTCCTCATGACGTTTGTGGGATGTCCCCATGTCTCCAACTCCCCTCACACACAGCAGTTTCCAAGAACAGCTGGGATTAAAAGCCTTGAGGGAAAGCCTTCATCACACAAGTGATGAGATGAAGAAAGACAACCCAAGAAGCAGCTTGAGTTTCAACAAGTGGATCAAAGGAAGAGCTTTTTGTTCCTTTACAACTACCCTGTGCCATGTACTTTAATATATATTGCAACTGTCCCCAAAAAAATCTGTACCAAAGGCAGCTTTACAGGACTTCATGGCAGCTGCTGGTTTCCCAGAGCTCTGCCAAGTAACTCCATGGTGAAAAACAAGAGTTAGGTCCAGGAAAAGCCATGCTCGGATAAAGTTCAGGAAAAAAAATCCAACCCACACGAATTTCTGCAAACTAAAGACTTCGTTCTTAAAAAAGGGGCATTGAGTCAAACGTGAAAATGCAACTTTGGGCAAGGAGTTGTTGTACTCAGAACCCAAATCCTCTTGTTATGTCTTGGAAGACAAACTCACACGAAAGCCACAGCTCAACAGGACAAGCCCAGGTTCTCCTGAAAGCCCTTAAAAATCAGACTTCCAGAGCGTGTGTTGGAATTGCCTTGAGAAAAAAGAAAACTCATTCAAATGTAAACCTCAGAGGGGAAAAAAGGGAAAAAAAATTAATTTTCATTCTGATATGAGAAATGGTTTGTTGGGGTTTTTTTACACTCTTAGTCCTGCTACCAAAAAGCAAACTTCAACTTTCATCAGTTGAAAGGTACTCAGAAATACTAAAACAGGAGATCCATTAATTTTTGTACGTCAGGAAGAAAAAAAAAAGAGAAGGAATGTGGTCCATGTCTCAATTCCACTGTGCCAAGACAGGCCTGAATCATTACACTGTGGCCATGTTTATATTGAAACTCTTCTTTTTTTTGCACAGAACTTGGATTTCCACACCCAGCAGGCAACAGCTTTTTTTAAAGTACATTCCAAGCTTCCCCCAAACAGTTCCAGTCAAAACATCACCAGATTTTAATTCCATCAAGAATGTGAGCATCTCATTAAAGCCCTGCCTAATTATAGGTAACGTGCCCAGACCACAGATTCTGTGGTATCTTTTTATGGCATACTCCTCAGAAGTAACTGCACCACGTTTTCTCAAAAATTCTGAAATTTCTGCCTATTTTGAGTTCTAGCAATGAATTGTGTGTCCTCAACTAATTAAGAGAGCCTGGGAAAAAAACTGAAAGTACAAAAATAAAGTCACAACAATCAGTAGTGGTGAGAAAGATCAACCCAGGAGGAAAGAAATGTCATCAGCTCATAAGAAAATTGAAAGTTTTAAAGAAATAAATATTCCAGTCACACAAAGGAAAGCCTCAAGTGTGAGTCAAACCCAGAATAAAATAACATTTTGCCTATTGATTTGGGGAATTTTTCTGATTCTTCTGCTGCTTCCCACTTTGGCAGGCTGCAGGTTTCAGAACCTGTAAGCACAGCAAATCACTCTGCTCCTACCTAAATAAAGCCCCAAACACCAGAGGCAAGAATTGCATCTGCTGAATGCAGGGAATGACCTTGAAGGAAAAAAGGAAGGACACATTTCTCAGCAGTATAAAGGGAAAAAAGAGATGGACCTCCTCGTGGATAGATGAATTTTTAAAAAGGGGGCTTTATCAGACACCCACTAGCCAGAGGCAAATATGCTCTGCAGCCCAGGTTGAGGAATAGCCAAATAAATTGCATTCCCTGCAGCTGGAGACCAGAAAGAACAGGAAGAAAGGTAAACTCTTCACCACCACCACCGTGCCTGGGGGCAGGAAAAGCAGAGATTTCTCAAAATTATTCAGAATCTCTTATGGAATTCTAATACATATGGTTACACACACATATAAATACATATTATCTTACAGCTTTTTTTCACCATCTGCTCCTCCTTCCACAGCACCACGAGGCTTTTCCCTAACACTGCATCTTTTAAGGGATCTTGCAGATTTGCTGTATTTAAAACTGGAACTGCTGCTGGTCTCTACTCCAGACTCAGCCCCAGCTGCTATAAACCTTATCAGGAAGCTGCCAACACAGCCAGCCAGATGCCAGGAGCACAAATTCCACCAGGGAGTACAAAGTATATCCAACAGCAAAAGCTTCCACAGAGCATAACTGAGCACAGAAAATGACATGTTAAAACGAGCAGGAACTGGCTGGCTGCGGGTGTAAATTCATTCATACTTTTACTTTCTTTTTTTAAAATATCTGTGCTGCTCCCTCTGGCGTGTTATGACAGGCTGAGGCATCGAAGGAGTTCTCTGTCCTCATCCTGGGCACAGAAACACAAATCCTGCCCTGGAATTCCTGCTTCCCTCACACACATCTAAGCTGCAGAGGGGACAGCCCAGCAACAGCATCCAAGACAAGGAAGGGCTCACATTGGGAAGGAAGAGCCACAAGATCTCCCCACTTGGCTTAACACACCTTCAGTGGCTCTGCTGAACATTAAAGAGGAAAGAATCTCAGAAATGGAGAACTAATTAAAATTCACAAGGTCAGAACTGGATAAAGAAAAGGAAGACATGAAGCACCTAGGAGAAAAAAAAAAAAACAAAAAAAGAAGTTGACAAATTGGAAGGGAGAAGGAATCATCAGAGCTTTGGAGGAGAGGGTGGAAGACAGAGAATCACAGAATGTTCTGAGCTGGATGGGACCCACAAGGACACCCCACAAAGGCAAGGCTGCAGCAGGAGAAAGGTGAATGACACAGAGAAATGCAGCTTTATCAACAAGAAAAGTCAGGAGGCAGAAACCACAAGGACAGAAGAGGGAAGGAAACAGAAGGAAGTATTTGTACATGGATTTACATCCATAGCAGGAGCACAAGTAGATTGTGAGCCTGTCATTTTGGCAATTCCTTTTAAACCATGGATGTGAAAAAACTAAATTCAGGATCCAACTATTGCAAGGACTGGATTGTTACTGTGCCCCAGCCAGAAATCAGGCAATCCTTACATCTCATTTCAACTCTCTCAAAAGGATGAAGCAATGTAGACCAACACATCCAGACAGCCAAAACAAGTTAAGACCTAAATGAGGTGAATTTTGCAGAGCTACAACTCACAGAGCAGCAGCTGTGCCTTCTACAAGGGCATCAGGCTGGGCTCACATAGAGACTTTAAACCCATGTAGACCTGGGCTGCTGCTGAGCAGCTTTGCTTTCCCTCTCCTTCCTCAGGTACTCATCATTCCTCCTCCCTCTCATTCTGTGCTGGACCAGGGACTGGATTGATCAGAAAACCTGGGGGAAAAGCCAGGGAAGGTTTGAGTTCAGGTGGGTGAGGTCCCCGATGCCCAGAACTCGCCCACCCTGTGCTCCAGCAGGATTAGCTGGGCCAGTAGAGCTGGCCCTAGGTCTTTCATCCAGAGTAAAGTTCAAACAGACACACAAGCACAACTTCTCTCTCTCTACCAAACACAAATGTGAAGAAGTTTCAAAAAGGACATTTTGGGATACCTCAGCAAAACCTGGAAAGTCATAACAAGTACTTTAGAGAAAGCAGACCCCAAACCTTTGAAAAAGGAGGACCCAATGTTTAAGGTAAAGCAACTATCACTTAATTGAGTATACAAAGTCTACAAAGCACATAAATACCTCAGAGAAATGCCAAGCTGAATCAAAATGTGGATCATACAGAGTTCTTCACAATTCTGCAGGCACTTGTATGCACACAGAAGGGAAGTGTCCCTGTGTCCCAGCAAACCAAGAGCATTTGCAGACCCTGGCTGTGACTTAGTTATTACCATCAGTCAAGTAAGTCAATCTTAAAACCAAAATAAAATATATTAATATTGCTAACACCTCTGATAAACTCAGCCACTCATAGCCCAGAAAAAAAAAAATCATTAACTCACTGCCTAAAAGCAGCCAGTGTGGATGGAGTGGAGGACTCCTTGCCATAAATGTTGAAGGGTTTCTGGATCACAAAGCTACATTTACCTGTAAGGGGAAAAACCTTTCCCCATGCCAGTGGCAGAGATTATATTTTTGCTGGTAATGCCAACACACATCTCCCTCATGAAGGGATGAGGTAGCTTTAGTGAGCTACAGAACATAAATGCATGTCACACCTAAAAGTAAGCCAAAGACCCTAAAAGCATCCTGAATCCCTCGTTCCCCAAATTCCCCAGTCACTGAGCATGAAGAAATGCAACACAAAGAGCCAAACGGAGATTAGAAAAACAGAAATGTATTTTTAAAGCTATTTGCTAACACATTTCAAACACATTTTTATTAGTCTTGTCAAGTCACTGAAAGAGACTTCAGCTTTAGTGCCACTGAGCTTCCACAGAGGAACACAACAAAGTTTGTTTAGACAGAAATGGACGCTTGGGTTTTTTTTTAAATAAACACTAGAATTTTACACAGTATCAAAAGCCATGCAAACAAAAAGGGTACTTACACATTATACCTCAACCCCTGACCAAAAAACCCCAGTTTTGCATAAAGACATCAACTCTACTGGAACTGCAAGCATGTTTTATGGGCTGGTAGTCTGCCAAAAATCATCTGCTAATACAGCAGATAATGGATGTATTCTGCTGGAGAACTTTCTGATCTTTTCCTCCTATCACTTCTCTTTAGCTGCACACAAAACCCAGCCAAAGGGACACAAAAAAAATATGATCTGAATGCTTGCATTTCTGTGCCAACAAACGAAGCAATTATTCACAATAAAGTAACTTTTTCAAACATGCATTTTTAATCACTGGTTTGCAGGCCCTGATTCAGTGTTTCCTGTTGCCATTGCAGCACTTGAGTTTCTGGAATTCCAAAGTACAAAGTTGTGCTCCTGCAGTGCCCAAAAGCTTCAAAAATGCTACCAAATGACCCAAACTCTTCTGAGGCTTGATAAACAAATGGCACTCGGCTAAAATTCCGTACTTCTGGATAACAGCAGGGTGCTTTCTACAAAAACAAACCTTCCCTGCCCAGACAGAAAGATCCTGTGCGTGGTTCCAGCTTTCTGGAACGCTCCGGAACCACGGCAGCTGCATATCCTGAATGCAGCCACAAATTCCATGGGATATGAGGGCGAGCTTGACACCCAACTTCAGGCACCAGCATCGCACCCTGACCAACACCATGGAGCCCCCAAAGCTTCCCCCTTCCCAATTCTGCATCACACACCAAGAGCATTTGTTCAGCCAGTGCTTTTAACCCCAAATTCCCTGGTTCTCCCTGATTCCCTTATCTGATACCTGAACAAATCACTGACACCACGGAGCTGTCATGCCCCATCTCATCATGCCATGCTGAAAGAATGTTTAATCTGTAAATCCACGCAGCAATTCTGCAAGCAGAGTGCTGAACACACTCGGTGACCACGGGAGTGAATTAAAGATATTAACCCAGCTTCCCTAATCCCCAACATTAAAATTCAGAAATTTAATTAACTGCAGAAATTAAATTAAAGGAAAATATTTTAAGTCGGCATTTTCACGTTTCCCTGGGTTTGCATCCACAGGTTTATGACATCTTTCAGCAGAATAGAGACTGAAGTGAACATAAGCTCCTGAAAAATAGCAAGTGCTAACAAAACCTGGGCTAGAGCAGCAGTACCCAGCCTAGATGCTCTAAAAATAAGTCTCCATCTAAAGGGGGAGAATTTCTTGGATCAGTCTGGTACTTATTACTCAGCATTTGCGAGTTACACGCTCCCCAGAATAATGTTAATCTGAGGAAATGAACGCTGTGATCTTTCCCATACAAAAAAAAAGTGTTTCAGCACCCAAAAAACAAGGGGGAGCAAAAGGCTCAGGCCTTGACATTCTGATTTATGGAGGACACTGATAGTGAGACAAAGAGAACTTCATCTGTCAAAGCCAAACACTTGCATTTAATATACAAACACCAAGCAGGAAATCTCATTTAAATAATTAACATGTGGACTATCCACTGCCAAAAAGAGCAGGGCAGCAGTGGACTTAGTGCTGAATATTTTACAGGAAATGGAATGATTAATCCTCCATATAATGCCAGGTACCCACTCCCACCATATTTTGTTAAAAGCAAACCTTTAATTTCAAGAGAAGCAAATCACATTAGGTAAAATGAATAATGAAACCTCCACAACTGATGTCGTGTGGATTTTTCTCTATTGTTTTGAACCCGTGCAGAGTTTTAAATTATAAATGCAAATATCTTCTTGTAACTTTCTGGTAAAAACTGCAATCTGCTTGAAAGTGCTTTTCAAAGCTATCTCTAGTGAGACATAAATCATCGGTGGCTTTAAAATATTTTAGTAATTTCAGCAGCCTTTTACAACTGGTAAATCAAAGTCTCAGTACATTATATAAAGAAATATTGCTGAAAAGACCAATGCTTTTTGTATGCTGTTTGTGAGCTTCTTTTAACATTTCCCCCACTGAAGAGAAGAAAAAATGGTTTGCATTGTGTTAGCTCCAGTTATAATTTCCAGCTGTGTCAAAACTTTAACAGCCTAAAAGCAGGAAATCCAAAGAGGAAATTCCATCGTCAGTTCCTGAATTTTGTAACTCAAATGTTCTTCCAAAAACCGGACCTTAAAGGAATTTTGGTAGCATTTTTCTGTAGCCTTACCTGATATCTTCCAGTAGGTCACATTCTGCCTGATGCTTGGCCTGAAGTTTTGTCATCTGCTCGACCTGAATGTTTTTCAGCACTTGTGTAACTTTCACCTACAAAAAACCCAAACAAACTCAAGGACCTCTTATATTTGCTGTAATTTATGTCACATTTCAACAAGAAAACAAACCCAGAGACCACTTACGTTTTCTGTAGTTTATGTCACATTTCAACAAGAAAAGAAACAAACAAACTGGAAAAGGCTTCAGAGGGTTGGCTTTACATTTTTAGTACTGGTGTGGTTTTCCTTTGAGCCCAGTGATCCTGCACAGCTAAAATTCCAATGCTTTGGGAACCTACTTGTGTTAGCAGATAGCACTGATGGCACAGGTATTGGGAATGGTTTTGTTTTGGAGGGGAACCTTGGAATTGTTTTTTTTATAAAACAAGAGGTCTTGGCATTTAAGCCCTCTAGTGATCACATATCGGCCTCAGAAATGATCACCACCAGTGTCTCCGAGCACATTATGCATTCATGAGGACAGAAATGCCAAACTGCTACTGCAGAGGGATGTGAAATTCACAGAGGAAGAGGGCACCCATCATCCTCTTCTTCACTAACCAGGCAAAAAAAAAAAAATCCTGGATCTCATCAGCTTCTCTTTTTTAACTCTGAAAACCATGGCCCAGCAACAAGCACCCTTTAATCACAACATCACATAAAGACAAGTTTTTCACATGACAGCAAGAAAATAAATCACATGTATGCCCCTGACTTTAAGCAGAAAATGAGTCTATTTTTAATGTGAACTTTCAGCATTTTTGGTTTTATCTGTATATTAAAAAAAGCCCAACTCAAAATAAATAAACCCACACGACACAACCCAGGTAATGGAAATAAGCTGAAATGAAGTAATACAGGCAAATAATGACACACATGTAAAATAAATAAACCACCAAACGCAGACTAAAATTGAAACGATTGAAATTAAATTGGAGGATTTTTGACAAAAGCAGAGTCCACCCCTAAAATAAAAGGTTGGGAGGCAGGAATGGGCCAAGGAGAGACCTTCACTGCAGCTGCCTGCCAGGGCTGCTGGGGAGCTCTGGGCATGCCAAGGGAATTGTGCCTGTGTTCCCTCCTCTCCTGGTCACTGTTACCCACCTGGCGAAGCCCTGCAACCTCCCCTCCCTAGGGAGAAATCCCGGCCTCACATCGGGAATCTCCACGGGGCTGTAAAACCACCGCGGCCCGAGCCCCCCCAAAGCTGTGCAGCATCACCGACACGGCACAGACCTCAGCCCCACACAACTCCTTCCCCTGGAGCCTGCCCAGGAGCAGCCTCTCCATCCTCTCCCTCCTCCCCGCACCCCGACCACGCCGCGCAACCCCCCCAAAAATGACCAGCCCATAAATCACCACCGACCAGCTCAACACCCCGCTACAGCTCAGGTCTCCCAGCTACCAACCTGCCTACCCACACCGGGCACAGCCTTTTCCCCAGGTTTCCATTCCTCGTCCCTGCTCCCACACCCGTCCCCGCGATGGGCAGCACCCCACATTCCCTGGGGGTCACCCCGCAGCCTCCCGGGTGCCTCTGCACCTCGTTCCCATCGCACACGGCTGTGAAAATGCCCTACAATGCCGGCCGCCCCTGCTCCTGCGTGCTCCTGGCACACGCCGGGATACCCTGCGTCCCTGGATCAACTCCAGACGTGACCTTCTTCCCCAAGACAACCAAACCCCCGCTGTTGGGGCCAACACACCACGCGAGCCCCCCAAATTCCCGTGGTAGCACCCCACAAGCAGCGTCTCCACGCAGCCAAGCCCTCCGCAGTCGCTGACCCCCTCCAGGCCCTTCTTTTGGAGACCCTCCGCTGGGGATGGGGTCCCTGACCGAGCGCTGCCCCCCTGCACCTCCATCCTCACCACTGCGTCCCCATCCATGCCCTGTCCTGCTTCCAGAGCTCGCTCCCAACCCCTCCCACCCCACGGCCACCAACACCCAATAGTCCCCAACACCCCCT